>JAIUZE010068345.1:0-124217 GCA_022085475.1 Heliosperma pusillum | reverse complement strand
TTAAGGAATATAATTGGGATATTTATTGACTATATATATGATTAGTCAGTTGATTAACGTAATTCAATAACGGTTGGCTGACTAGAGTTTGACGTTATTGTCGTATGACGGCGGTGATCAACTTATCCCTTTCGGTCACACCTAAAGGATGAAATCCAAATAGTAACTAATTATTTGTATATGATACAGTTAATTAGTACATTACATATATTCGATATGTACGAGAGTTAATTGTTAGAAATTGAGTTAAGAACTCAAATTCGATTAAGCTTATTTTTCAATTATGCGATAATTGACTAATAAATTTATATCTTATTTTAATACGATTAAATAAGATTTAACTTAGTAATTAATCGTTAAATTACTAAATTATTTGAGGTTTTGAGATAGAGGTAATTAGTTAATTATATTTACAAGGAGTTGTAAAATAAATTAACTAAGCATTGTGGGACCCATTATATATTGATATAATGGTGAAATATTACTTAAAATGTTAAGTACATATTATTTATTTAATTGAGTCATATAATTGTTATATGATCAAATTAACACTTAATTATACAAGATAATTAACCATATGATCAATAAGTATTTGTGAGACAAATATCAAAAATCAAAATGGATCCAACTAGGCCAACATGGCCGGTTATGATGTAGTTAGAATGGTGATGATTGTTGTTCTTGTTGTAAATCTTTAGTTAGCATTTGAAAGTGACATAACAAGTATAAAACAATCATCATCTTTTCTACAACACTCCACTCTAATGCATGTGATCAAATTGAACAAAATAATAGTCCAATTGTGGACTACATGATCCGGCCAAATGGCCTTTAAAATGAGCATTTGTGTTCATTTTACTACTACTTCATTTTGTGCATTTTGTTTACTTCTCTCTAAAATTCTTCCTCTCTCTAAAAACTCTCAAATACTAATATTTACTAAGTATTACTAGTGTAGTAATATAGTCATAATATTAGTAGTGTAATATCTATCTTATTATCTAGTTAATAATAAGGGTAGATTATTTGGGTTTATCTTGGTGCAACTTAGAGGAGATCTTCTACTTTGGAGATTGTTTGTTCATCCATATTTGTAGCTCAAGAACAACAAGAAGGAGTTCTTGTTGTGCCCATATATTTTCTATATCAATGTGAGGAAATTTCTTCTTTTATATAAATGTTTTTATATTTACATGCATGTTACATAGATCATTAAATACTAAATTAACAAGTAATTTAGCAACTAATTAGAAGAGTCTAATTAAGGTCTATGGACTTTCAAAAGTAACAATATTACAACCGGGAGTAATGAAAGTAATAGAACAACATGAGTAGTGAAATTTTCAATATTAATGCGGTATTACTGAAAGTATCATTAACTACGGTAGGAGCAGTGAAAGTAACAATAATTACGACGAGAGTAGTGAAAGTAACAGTAATAATAATGAATGTAATAAAAGAAACAATACTAACAATAAAAAAAGTATATATGAACAATTAGACGACCAGTTAATTAAAGTCAAATATTACGAACAATTAGATGTGTCATCAGAAAATATATTGATGATAAATTTATGAGTTATATAAACTTTAAAGTATATTTAATTAAAATAAATTTTAATGATAAATATAGATCGCCAGGGCGGAGCCGGGCACCAATACTATTTGATTGTATTATTGAATTCTATATTGACAATTGATGAATAATAAGAATAAATTAGATCCATATTTATATTGTAAGTTAGATTCACGTAATAAGATACAATATTATTAGAGATCTAATTTCCTAATACTAGAAATATTATTTTCCTAATAGTATGACATTAATTTCTTAATAATATAATAATATTATAAGAGATAATATGATTATCTTTAACAATAATAAGATCCTAACTATCAAAAATGAAACAAAAGCATATGGGAATCAACATAATAACGACAACAACGATTTAAGGAATTAATAGAGACAACGGTCATTAACAAAACAAAAGTTAAGAACTCAATTATATTTATTTAGTCCTGTTGTAGATACTTGTATTCGTCGAGGTACTTGTACTCTCGCGACCAAGGCCCAATAACAACTCAACACATCTTTTAGATCTAATCTTAGTACAAATATAATCTTCGTTTCTTAACCGAATTTGATTCCGTTTGATATTTCGGAATCCTCTCACCGTCCTTCTTTTTTCGAGGTAAGAAAAGATTTAAATTTTTGAACTTCTTTTTAACCCAAATTTTTCATAATTTTGGTCAAGCTACTTACCTTGTTGTTTATCGTCAAAAGGTGGAATTTTGAAGAAATCAAAAATTTGAGGTGCTAAAAGATAACGTAGACGGGTTACTCAATATTACATGTTTGTGTGCTTAAACAATAAATAAGTTATTAATTAGGGATGATTATGACGACTTTATTTGGATGATGGATGTTGATTTGAATGTTGTTTATTTACGTCTCAAATGATAATATGAATGTTAATCTATCCTTTTATTATGGAAACTTGTTAAAAGTAACAAAGGTTTGAATAATTCCTTCCCTTGATGTTTATATTGTATAGTCGTGACTCACATAATAATTGGAATGTTTTTTTGTATTGGATTTTAGTTAACATCACAATTTGCTTGACGTTTGAATAAGTTTTGGATGATTTTCGGATTAAAGCTCTCCCAGCTATGGTACCGGCCGCCAGTGGTCGGGTTGGCTGGGAACCTCTTGCATGTTTGATTATGCAATTCGAAGTATTAGGAGCCCAGACGGTGGGCCTGCCGTGGTCACCCATCTGGCTGGGAGTCCTATGTAGTGTTGTGTGTGTTTTGGTGATGGAACGACCCTCAGCCGATTGGCCACCCGCCGCCAGCCCTGGTGGCTGGGAAGTTCCTACACCCCCTGTCTTGTTTTGGTGGCTACCTGACGCCTTAGCCAGTAACCGCCCACCCTGCCGCCTGGAAAGCTCATGCTCCCCTTCTTCCCTTTTTTTAGAACCTTGGTGCCCAGACGGAGTGCTGGCCGCCGGCCACCCATCTGGCTGGGTACCCCATGTTGCCTCTTTTTCCTTTGTTTCTCATATGATCTCATATGTAATGGTCCTTATGGTTTGTTTACGTTCTAATATTATGAAATGACAAAGAATATTCATGTATGAGTTATATCGTATCTCACATGCCTTATTCAAATGTTTAATGACGGTTTTGGAGTTTTCACTCCTTTAAGTCATGTATACCTTGAGTAGTCAATTTGGTCATGTTCGATGAATGATATTGAACTCTCATTTCTTGTTTGTACCCTTATACTCGTCAGACTGCATGTCGGAGTGAAGCTGATACATTTCCTTGTGGTTGTGTATATGTTAGTGGGAATATGACGACGTTATTAGGAGGAGGATGCTTAGCGTTGATCGACCCAACCATCATATGTTGTATTCTTGCGAGGTGGTATCAGTGAAAGTAGCGTACTTGCTTGATTTATCTTGACCTCCCCTTGTGGGAAATATCGGTATACTTCCCTATAAATTTTTTGGATTATAATGAAATTATAACTATATGAATTTCTAGTCATAAATGAAATTGCATAATAAAACAAGAGATTAAGAAATAACCTTCGGTCCTAGTAAAAGGCCTAAGAACAAATACCAAAGTAGGTATTCTCCTAATCGTTACACCTAAGATGGTTCAAGAAATGCCTTCGTCGTGCTAGAACGAATACCCAAAAATTACTTCTAATTTTGTATGTATGAATGATGATAAATATCAAGATGAATAAGAGAGTTCAAAAATCAGAATTTTCTTTCTCTTTTTCACTTGTGCCGTCACCTTAGGAGTCCAATTAGGGTTAGTAGAAAAACTTCTTTTTCACCCTATATGAGCCGTGATATTGAGAGGAGAGAAAGAAAAACCTAGTTTCCTTATTTAACTCAACCTCTATTGGGTAGTTAGCATATATTATTTTATATATATATAATGTAGTATGTATTCTAATTATTACTAGTAATGGACCGTCACATAAACCGAGTAATGCCGGACCAATACACTATAATAATATCGTGTAATACGTATCCGCCAACTTAAATATAACAGTTTCAATTTAGTTTAGACCAACATTATATACATTGATTAAATATAACATTTTATATTCAATTACCAGCTAACATTATTTAATCGTTATTAAATAATCGTATCATCATCACATTGACTAACCTTTTAGTCAAATACACCGACTAACCTTTTAGTCATTTAATAAGGCATCAATATGATTATTTTCTCAAATAATCACATCTCTCAAACACATCATTTAGGTGTGACTTTTATGGATCAGTTGATCACCGCCATCTGTATGACAATAACGTCAAACTTATCTAGCAAGCCAACCGTTATCGATAAACGTTAATCAACTGATTATAATACAAAGTATACCCTGTGAACCTTAGCTGTTATCACACTAACTGTGGAGGACACTAGCTCCAACAATCTCCCACTTGTCCTTACAAGTGTATGTGCGATAACCGATTCTCATATCCTTAAATTTCTCCCACTCAATGTAAAACAATTTGCAAAGTCCGCATTCACAAAGGTCGTATTTTACAAGTGATCAGTATCAAGAGTGGTTTTCCCGACTAGAGAGTAACTCAACTGATAAACGAATCATTATTCGAGCATGGCCATGCATTTCAGTTACTACTCCTCGAGTGGCCCTGAGAAATAACAAAACCTGATAAAGGGTTGGATATTTTCCTCAACTCGAATCCTGCAGATGTAAGCACAGTATGAAATGACCCAGTAAAAATCTGCTTGGCCTCCTGTTACGGTCGACCGTGAGAAAGAAACCAAAGTCACCCAAAAACTGCCTTAATCTCAAGAGACAGTCGATAGTCAAAAGAATCGACTCTAGGAACACTATGGACGTCCAATCCACGACCTGGCACCGAATGTTGTTAAACATTTAGGACTCCATAACGTCGTCACGAATTACAATGTCCTACGAGGTATCCTTATAACTCGTATTTGTGATCGATCAGTCAACAATTTGACTTATGGCTCGTTGAACCCACCATCAATCGACTTAACAATATAATAGCCAGAGTTATCAGCTCATGTAGGCGATTACGGACCAAAACACATATAATGTTATTCAGTTCACTTTGTGGTGTTCAATGTTGTCCATACAATCCACATGAAAATTAAAATATGAAAACAATACGATGAAGTTATTATTAGTATATGAAAAAGATGTATCTAATTCATACAAACAGCTAATACAACTCAGGAACACGTTTAATTCCCATGGAGGTAACGTGCCCTACATGCTTATCATGTCTTAACGGTTTAGTGAGAGGATCTGCTATGTTATCATCCGTAGCAATCTTGTCTATCACTATCTCCTTTTGCTCCACGTAATCTCTAATCATGTGAGCCTTCCGAAGTACATGTCTAGATTTGTTGCTAGACTTAGGCTCCTTAGCCTGGAAGATGGCACCTCTATTATCACAATAGATGGTGATCGGGTCATTCGAACTAGGAACTATGACAAGTCCTTGTAAGAATTGACGCATCCATATAGCTTCCTTTGCAGCCTCTAAAGCAGCATAGTACTCGGACTCAGTCGTAGAATCTGCTATAACACTCTACTGAGATTAAGAGTAAATACGAATCCAGACTGAGATTTCGAGTCATCCCGATCCGTTTGGAAGCTAGCATCTGCGTAACCGGTTGCGCAAAGCTCAGTCTCTCCTCCATAAGTTAATACCCAATCCTTAGTCCTCCGTAGGTACTTAAAGATATTTTTAATAGCCATCCAGTGTGTTTCACCTGGATTGCCTTGGTACCGACTGGTCATACTCAAAGAATATGTCACGTCTGAACGTGTGCATATCATGGCATACATGATCGATCCTATAGCTGCTGCATAAGTAATTCGACTCATATGCTTAACCTCTTCAGATGTCTTGGGTGCCTGAGCTTTACTCAAATGCATCCCAGACGTCATTGGAAGATACCCCTTCTTGGAGTTGGTCATGCTGAACCTTTCAAGAATCTTATCTATATAAGACTCCTGACTGAGTGATAACATCCGTCGTGATCTATCTCTGTAGATACGGATTCCCAATATGCGCTGTGCCTCGCCCAGATCTTTCATCTGGAAATGGTTCTTTAACCATACCTTAACCGAAGATAAGAGAGGAATATCATTCCCTATCAAAAGTATGTCATCGACGTACAATATCAAGAAAACGATTTTACTCCCACTCGACTTGACATATAAGCATGGTTCCTCAACCGATCGAGTGAAACCATTTGCTTTTATGACTTGGTCGAAACGATGATTCCAACTCCGAGAAGCTTGCTTAAGTCCATAAATGGAACGCTTAAGCTTGCACACTTTCTTAGGATTTTTATGGTCAATGAAACCTTCGGGTTGTACCATGTACAACTCCTCCTCCAAATAACCGTTTAAGAAGGCGGTTTTCACGTCCATCTGCCAAATTTCATAGTCATGAAAAGCGGCAATCGCTAAGATTATCCGAATGGAACGCAGCATGACTACGGGTACAAAAATTTCATCATAATGCAATCCTTGCACTTGAGTGAAACCTTTTGCCACTAGTCGTGCCTTATAGGTGTCTGGTTGTCCCCCTACGGAATGCTTTATCTTGTAAAGCCATTTGCACTGAAGAGGCCGAACCTTATCTGCACTGAAACTATTCAGAAAAGACAACTAAACAATGACAAATTGAGCTAAGATTAAGACACTTGCAAGTACTCTGTTTCTGTTTGAATTGATTGTTAAAGAACAAGGATAGGACCTTAACCAAAGCACAAAGCCAATGGTTGAGGGTTGAACCTTGATCCCAGCACACAGCTAAGGACCCAAGCTCACTTCCAAGCACAAAGCAAAGGAAGTTGTCTCAAGCACACAGCCAAGAGATGCAACAGAAACAAGGTTTCAGTTTTATGTTTTACTTCAAATCTGATCTGTATTTCATTAGGTGAAGGCCTTATATAGGCAGCAAGGATACACTCAGACGTTTAGGACACATCTAGGGCCACAAGGGCTTACAACATGAAACAAAATAACAGCTACAAACTTGCAGAATTCTGACATAAAGTAGATAAAGTAGAAAGTAGTTTCTAAAGAGACAATCTTCCTTAATTGTTTGATCAGGTGTGTCTTGGGTGAAGAGTGGACTTTCAAGCTTGGGTTTGTGAACCAAACTGAAGTAGGAAGGCTCCCAAAGATGTGCTGAAGGTACCTCACGCATTGTTTGTTCAAAAGGGGAAGGTTGACAGTGACATATTAACTACTACACCAAAGGCTGAAATCTGGACAGTTTGAAGTTGTCCCTAAGCTAACTCTTTGTGTGTTTGTTTCTTGGAAGGGAAGTCCTGGGGAAAGTTGTAGAGGACCTTCCCAAGACATAGGTTTAGGGATTGGTTAGGCTTGTTTGATTGGCTAAAAGAGGAAGGTTTGACAAACAGCTAAACTGCTACATGTAAGGCTGTAACTGGACTGGTTCACTTGGGTTGTGTTTTGAGGGGTGTTCTTGACGTTTTCTGAGGAAGGTTTCCTGGACAAAAAGGTAGTAGACCCTCCCTAGTACCATGCCCCATAGTTGGTTTGGAGTCCCTAAGCTTGGAAGTTGCCCTGAGACCCTCCCCAAGGCACTGCTGCTGGCTGAGTTTCCAAAGGTTTTGTTGGCTTGTTTTGTGAGTCTGTTTTGTGGCTTGTTTGGTCTTGGCTCGTGTCATGGCTACCACTGGCTCGTGTCTTGTGTGGTGGCTTGGGCCTGGGCTATACAAAGCATTAAGATAGCTTTTGACATAGGGTAGGTTTGGCATTGAATCCTGGTTAGGCTGATCATAGGTTGATTGGTCTTGTCTTTGAGCATGGCATTGAACTCCTGTTGCAACCCCTCCTTCTTGAAAAAGATTTGCCCTCAAATCCTCTTCATCCTCAGAGTCTTCTTGATAATGACTTAGGTCTCCCACATTGAATGTCCCATGTACCCCATAATCCCCTGGTAAATCTATCTTGTAAGCATTAGGTCCTACCCTTTCAAGCACTTCAAAAGGACCATCAGCTCTTGGCATGAGTTTGTTTTTCCTCTTCTCTGGGAATCTTTCTTTCCTTAAGTGCAGCCACACCATGTCTCCTGCCTTGAACTCTCTAGCTTTCTTTGGACCTTTGGCTCTTGACTTATACATTTCATTTGTTCTCTCAATCTGTTTCTTGACTTGACTGTGAATCTGCATCATCTGTTGTACTCTTTCTTTGGCATCATAGTTGACTTCTTTCCTTATCACTGGTGCTAGGTCTGTAGGCATTAGAGGATTAGCACCATAAACAACTTCAAAAGGGGTCTTACCTGTGCTGTGTGAGGGAGCTCTATTGAATGCAAACTCAGCTTGTGACAGTTTGATATCCCAATCCTTTAATGACTTAGCAATGATACATCTCAAGATTCTTCCTAGAGTTTTGTTAGTAACCTCTGTCTGCCCATCTGTTTGGGGATGGTATGCTGTGCTGAAGAGTAACCTTGAACCTAGGAGCCTCCAGAGTGACCTCCAAAAGTGGCTCATAAACTTAGTATCCCTATCAGACACAATGCTTCTTGGTACCCCATGCAACTTTACTATTTCCTTGAAGTAGAGTTCTGCTACCCCCATGGCATCTTCTGTCTTCTTACAAGCAACAAAATGGGCCATTTTGCTGAACCTATCCACTACCACCATTACTGAGTCTTTGCCCCTTTGTGTCCTAGGCAATGCCACTATGAAATCCATACTGATGTCCTCCCAAGGTTTGTTTGGTACAGGTAGTGGGGTGTAGGGACCTGCATGGAACTGTGACTTGGCTAGTTGACAGGGTTTGCACCTTTTGATAGTGTCCTGCACATCACCTAGCATCTTGGGCCAATAGAACTGCTCATGCAATATCTCATAGGTCTTTTGTACCCCAAAGTGCCCTGCAAGTCCATTGCAATGGACCTCCTTGACTAGTAATCCTCTGTAAGGACCTCTAGGTATGCATAGTTTGTTTCCTTGGAAGAGGAATCCATTCTGTGTCAAGTACTTGCTCCCCTTCTTGAGTTTTCCTTCTGCATACACTTCCCATTCCTCCTTGAAGTCTGGATCTTCCATGTAGAGTTCCTTCATGAATTCAAAGCCTAGGACCCTTTGCTCCATGAATGACAACATCACAGATCTCCTAGAAAGAGCATCAGCTACTACATTGTTCTTGCCTTCTATGTACTTGCTTGAAAAGGAGAAAGATTGCAGGAATTCTACCCATTTAGCATGCCTGGGGTTGAGTTTGTGTTGACCATTGATGAACTTTAAAGCCTCATGGTCTGAATGTAGCACAAAAGGCTTAGGTTTTAGGTAATGCCCCCAATGATTCAGAGCTCTCACTATGGCATAAAACTCTTTGTCATAGGTAGAGTAATTCAACCTTGCTCCACTTAGCTTCTCACTGAAATAGGCTATGGGCCTCTTCTCTTGAACCAGTACTGCCCCAACTCCTAACCCACTTGCATCACATTCTACTTCAAACAGTTTGTTAAAGTCAGGTAAGCCTAGTATAGGGGATCTACACAACAGATCCTTAATGGTTTTGAAGGACTTCTCTGCCTTTTCTCCCCAAGTAAACTCTCCTTTCTTCATGCATTCTGTGATAGGAGCCATGATAGAACTGAACCCCTGAATGAACCTTCTATAGAAGGATGCCAACCCATGGAAACTCCTGACCTCTGTCACTGTCTTAGGTGTGGGCCAATCCCTGATTGCCTTAACCTTCTCAGGATCAACAGCTACCCCATCCTTTGATATGATGAACCCAAGGAAATGAACCTCAGGCTGCATGAAAGTGCACTTCTCTAGCTTACCATATAGCTTATTCTTCCTGAGAACCTCACAAAGCAAGTTCAGATGTTGTAGGTGTTCCTTCTTGCTTGAACTGTAGACTAGAATGTCATCAAAGTATACCACAATGAAATTTCCCAAGTAAGGCCTTAAGACTTCTGTCATGAGCCTCATGAAGGTGCTAGGGGCATTGGAGAGCCCAAATGGCATCACTAACCATTCATACAGCCCATGCTTGGTCTTGAAAGCAGTCTTCCACTCATCTCCAGCTCTTATCCTTACTTGATGATACCCTTGCCTTAGATCAATCTTAGTGAACACTTGAGCCCCACTGAGTTCATCCAGAATGTCATTGAGTCTAGGTATAGGGAACCTATACTTAATGGTGATATTGTTAATTGCTCTGCTATCTATACACATCCTCCAAGTTCCATCCTTCTTAGGCACTAGCAGTGCTGGTACAGCACAAGGACTAAGAGACTCCCTGACATACCCTTTGCTAAGCAATTCTCCCACCTGAGATTGCAGCTCTTGTGTTGCCCTGGGGTCACTTCTATAGGCTGGCTTGTTTGGAAGGACAGCCCCAGGTACTAGATCAATGTGGTGCTCAATTCCCCTTAGTGGGGGTAATCCACTAGGTAGTTCAGCAGGGAAAACATCCTCATAGGTTTTCAGCAAGGCTTGCACTTCCTTAGGCACTTGGTTAGACCCTTCCCCTACCTCCTTGGTGAGGAGGACATAGACTGGCCTAAGATCATTTAACTCTTGCTCCATCTCTGCTTCACTTAACAGCAGAACTTCCTTAGCAGCTTCAGTTAAGAGTGGAGGGTTCCCTTTCAGGATAGGGGGTAAAGGAGCTAAGATGATTTTCTTCTTCCCAAACCTAAAAGAGTAAGTATTGTCCCTTCCCTGATGGACAGCATCCCTATCAAACTCCCAGGGCCTCCCTAATAGGAGGTGACAAGCATCCATAGGCAATACATCACACAAGGCCTCATCAGCATATCCTTTCCCAATAGAAAATGGAACAACACATTGTTGATCTACTCTAACTTCAGCCCCCTTGTTCAGCCACCTAAGCTTGTAAGGTTGAGGGTGGTCTTTGGTGGGCAATGTTAGTTTATCCACCATTGTCTTAGAGGCTACATTGGTGCAACTCCCTCCATCCACAATCAGATTACACACCCTCCCTTTTATGGTGCACCTAGTTCTAAAGATCTGGTGTCTTTGATCTTCTTCTAAGGGTTGGGGTTGTGTGTGCATCACCCTCCAAGTCACCAGACTTAACCCAGCATCAGGTTCTATCAACTCCTCACTAGCCTCTATCTCAGGCTCTTCCATCTCCTCATCACAGACCAACACCTCATCATCCCCCCAATGGATTACCTCTAGAGTGCTCAGAGCTCTTTTAGATGGACATTCTCTAGCAAAATGTCCATATCCTTGACATTGAAAACACTTTTTGAGGGGGGTAGTCTTCCTTTGGCCTGCCTCAACAACCTTGCTTTTATCAGGGTTAAAAGGAGTCTTAGTAGGAGCCACAGGTTCTCCCATCTTAATTCCTACAAAAGGTTTGTAGTTAGGTGTTCTAGCAGGAGTTTTAGAGACACTGGCTTTCCCTTTCCCCAACTTTTCTACTCTTAAGGACAAGTTGACAGCTTCCGCAAAGGAGTATATGTTTTGCAGCCTAACTTTACTAGCTATCCTCTCATCCAAGCCTTCTAAAAACCTTGCTATCTTTTGCTCAGATTTCTCAACAACCTCACATTGCAATGTAAGTTGTTCAAAGTCTCTTAAATAAGATTCTACAGGTTTTTGTTCTTGTTTAAGGTGAGTGAGCTTAATGAACATGTCCTGAGTGTAGTCCCTAGAGACAAACTTAGCTCTCATCTTCTTTTTCAGTTTGAGCCATGACTTAACAGGTTCTTTCCCTTCCCTAACCCTCAAGGTTTTCATGTTTTCATACCACAGTGAGGCATAGCCTTTTAGTTTCATGATAGCAACCTTAAAAGCCTTTCTATCAGTGTATCCTTTAAACTCAAAGACTCTTTCTACAGACCTTAGCCAATCTAAGAAATCATCAGGGTTCAAGCTACCTAGAAAGTCAGGAATCTCTACCTTGATATCTTTGTCTTGGTGTCTGAGAAGATTGTGATCTGAGCCATCTGAATCTGACATTTCAAACTGATCTACAGGTTGTCTCCTCCTTACTCCACCTTGTGGGAAAGGTGCTCCTCTTCCTCGACCTCTGCCTCCCCTTGTATCATTGTTCTGTTGGCCCTCAAGGAGTTCATTGACAGATCTAGAGACCTCCATTACAGTTCTGACAAGATCTTGAACTGTGTTTTCAATACCTGTGATTCTCTCTTCACTCATGGTTGTATTTTGTGTTTTTAATGTAGTTAGGTAGATGAACTCACAAACCAAAGCTCTGATAACCAATTTGCACTGAAACTATTCAGAAAAGACAACTAAACAATGACAAATTGAGCTAAGATTAAGACACTTGCAAGTACTCTGTTTCTGTTTGAATTGATTGTTAAAGAACAAGGATAGGACCTTAACCAAAGCACAAAGCCAATGGTTGAGGGTTGAACCTTGATCCCAGCACACAGCTAAGGACCCAAGCTCACTTCCAAGCACAAAGCAAAGGAAGTTGTCTCAAGCACACAGCCAAGAGATGCAACAGAAACAAGGTTTCAGTTTTATGTTTTACTTCAAATCTGATTTGCATTTCATTAGGTGAAGGCCTTATATAGGCAGCAAGGATACACTCAGACGTTTAGGACATATCTAGGGCCACAAGGGCTTACAACATGAAACAAAATAACAGCTACAAACTTGCAGAATTCTGACATAAAGTAGATAAAGTAGAAAGTAGTTTCTAAAGAGACAATCTTCCTTAATTGTTTGATCAGGTGTGTCTTGGGTGAAGAGTGGACTTTCAAGCTTGGGTTTGTGAACCAAACTGAAGTAGGAAGGCTCCCAAAGATGTGCTGAAGGTACCTCACGCATTGTTTGTTCAAAAGGGGAAGGTTGACAGTGACATATTAACTACTACACCAAAGGCTGAAATCTGGACAGTTTGAAGTTGTCCCTAAGCTAACTCTTTGTGTGTTTGTTTCTTGGAAGGGAAGTCCTGGGGAAAGTTGTAGAGGACCTTCCCAAGACATAGGTTTAGGGATTGGTTAGGCTTGTTTGATTGGCTAAAAGAGGAAGGTTTGACAAAACAGCTAAACTGCTACATGTAAGGCTGTAACTGGACTGGTTCACTTGGGTTGTGTTTTGAGGGGTGTTCTTGACGTTTTCTGAGGAAGGTTTCCTGGACAAAAAGGTAGTAGACCCTCCCTAGTACCATGCCCCATAGTTGGTTTGGAGTCCCTAAGCTTGGAAGTTGCCCTGAGACCCTCCCCAAGGCACTGCTGCTGGCTGAGTTTCCAAAGGTTTTGTTGGCTTGTTTTGTGAGTCTGTTTTGTGGCTTGTTTGGTCTTGGCTCGTGTCATGGCTACCACTGGCTCGTGTCTTTGTGTGGTGGCTTGGGCCTGGGCTATACAAAGCATTAAGATAGCTTTTGACATAGGGTAGGTTTGGCATTGAATCCTGGTTAGGCTGATCATAGGTTGATTGGTCTTGTCTTTGAGCATGGCATTGAACTCCTGTTGCATTATCAGGCAAATCAACCAGATCCCATACGTCATTCTCATACATAGAGTCCATCTCGGATTGCATGGCCTCAAGCCATAGCTTTGAGTCGGAATAGGTCATGGCTCCTTTATAGGTAGCGGGTTCGTTTCTCTCTAGGAGCAAAACATCGTCTCTATCGTTCTCCTCGACCATACCAATGCATCTGTCTGGAGGTATGGAGACTCTACCCGACCTTCTAGGTTCCTCAGGAATATTAACCGCAGCAGAAGATGAAGAAACATCTTCCTCCATCGGTTGCTCGGTTGTTGGTTCTTGAATCTCCGACAGATCGAAGGTTAGTATCACTCCTCTTGTTCTCGAGAAATTCTTTCTCTAGAAACTTCGCACTAGCCGCAACAAAAACACGTTGTTCGGTAGGCGAATAAAAGTACTGACCAAACATTCCTTTTGGATAACCAATAAAGTATGTCTTGAACGATCGCGGGCCGAGCTTATCCTCGTGTCTCCACTTGACATAAGCCTCGCAGCCCCAAACCCGAATAAAGGACAAGGTAGGGACTGTTCCCTTCCACATTTCAATGGAGTCTTGTCAACAGCTTTAGACGGACTTCGGTTAAGTATAAGAGCAGCTGACAAAAGAGCATAGCCCCACAATGAATCAAGCACTACCGTGTGACTCATCAAGGATCGAACCATATCAAGTAATGTTCGATTTCTCCGTTCAGACACACCATTTAATTGAGGTGTTCCAGGTGGAGTTAACTGTAGTACTACACAACAGTTTTTAAGGTGTTGATCAAACTCATTCGAAAGATATTCGCCACCACGATCTGAACGTAATGCTTTAATCTTTCTACCCAGCTGGTTTTCAACCTTATTCTGGTATTCCTTGAACTTATCAAAGGACTCACTTTTGTGCTTCATTAAGTAGACATATCCATATCTACTCAAATCGTCCGTGAAAGTGATAAAATATCTATAGCCATCTCTAGCGTTGATTGACATAGGTCCACACACATCAGTATGTATGAGTCCTAATAGGTCAGCACCGCGCATTCCAACACCTTTGAAGGAAATTCGAGTCATTTTGCCTGTGAGATATGATTCACACGTGCCAAATGATGCATAGTCAAATGAGGAGATAGTCCCATTGTCAATGAGCTTCTTCACGCGTTTTTCATTTATGTGTCCCATACGGCAATGCCATAAATAGGTTTGATCTTTGTCACCAACCTTTACCTTTTTATTACTCACATGTAATATATCTGTGGTTTGATCTAAAACATAAATCTCATTCATGGAAACTGCTTTACCATAAATCATTTCGTTAAAGGAGAAAATATATCTATTATCCTTTATAACAAATGAAAAACCGTTTTTATCGAGAACGGAAACATAAATAATGTTTTTAGTTAAACTGGGTACATAGTAACAGTTATTTAAAAATAACTCAAATCCACTTGGGAGTTGGATTACATATGTTCCCACTGCAACGGCAGCTACTCTTGCTCCATTCCCCACTCGCAGGTCTACATCACCCTTTTCGAGAGTTTTGATGCTTCTTAGGCCCTGCAAATGATTACACAGATGAGAACCACAACCAGTATCAAGTACCCAAGTTCCGAAACTTGCATGGTTAATCTCAATCATATGAATAAAAGAAGTCATACCAACAGGAGTGACGCGGCCTGCTTTTACGTCTTCAGCATACACGGGACAGTTCCGCCTCCAATGCCCAGTCTTGTGGCAATGGTGGCACTCCATGTTTTCTTTGCTCTTTGTCTTGCCTTGTGAGCTACTTCTAGTCTCACCAGGCCCACTCTTGCCTTTTCCTGGTTTCTTGAACTGATCCCTTTCGGTCACACCTAAAGGATGAAATCCAAATAGTAACTAATTATTTGTATACGATACAGTTAATTAGTACATTACATATATTCGATATGTACGAGAGTTAATTATTAGAAAATGAGTTGAGAACTCAAATTCGATTAAGCTTATTTTTCAATTATGCGATAATTGACTAATAAATTTATATCTTATTTTAATACGATTAAATAAGATTTAACTTAGTAATTAATCGTTAAATTACTAAATTAGTTGAGGTTTTGAGATAGAGGTAATTAGTTAATTATATTTACAAGGAGTTGTAAAATAAATTAACTAAGCATTGTGGGACCCATTATATATTGATATAATGGTAAAATATTACTTAAAATGTTAAGTACATATTATTTATTTAATTGAGTCATATAATTGTTATATGATCAAATTAACACTTAATTATACAAGATAATTAACCATATGATCAATAAGTATTTGTAAGACAAATATCAAAAATCAAAATGGACCAAACTAAGGCCATTGTGGCCGGTTGGCTAGTAGTTACATGGTGATGATTTTGTTCTTATTTTTACTCTTTAGTTACTTTATGAAAGTGACATAACAAGTAGTAAACAATCATCACTTGTTCTACAACACTCCACTCTAATGCATGTGATCAAATGAACAAAATAAGAGCCCTATTTTGGCTTGTGAAGTCCGGCCAAATGGCCTATAAAATGACCAAGTGTTGCTCATTTTTTACTACTTCATTTTGTGCTTTGTTTCCTTACTTCTCTAAAAACCTCATATTCTTACTAAAACTCTCAAACACTAATATTTACTAAGTATTACTAGTGTAGTAATATAGTCATAGTATTAGTAGTATAATATCTATCTTATTATCTAGTTAATAATAAGAGTAGATTATTTGGGTTAATCTTGGTGCAACTTAGAGGAGATCTTCTTGTTTGGAGATTTCTTGCGTTCATCCATATTTATAGCTCAAGAACAACAAGAAGGAGTTCTTGTTGTGCCCATATAATTTCCATATCAATGTGAGGAAATTTCTTCTTTTATGTAAATGTCTTTATATTTGCATGCATGTTACATAGATCATTATAAACTAAATTAAAAAGTAATTTGGTAATTAATTAGAGGAGTCTAATTAAGGTCTATGGACTTTCCATTGGTATCAGAGGTAGCTTGTAGCATGCATGTTCATTTTGGACATTTTTATTAAAGTTATAAGATAACTAATAAATCAAAGATTTTGAGTTAAAATATGATTCTGACAAAAATTTTTTGGTGCATGTATACCTACTGACCTCAAAATGTTTGTGGTTAAATTTCGTGATTTTAGGGATTAATTTGCTATTTATTTTGATTTTTGGCGTTTAAACCGAGTTAACATGCATTTTATGAGTTAAAAGTTAACTAAAAATAGTTCATGTTGATTCTGGCCATGAAATTTTAATATGATCTCACATGCATTTCTTACATATTGTATGTAAAATTTCGTGAATTTTACTTATGTATTGCATGTTCATTGATTTTTATACGATAAAAGTCGATAATATGAGATTATAATGTTCATAAAATTGAAACGTCCATTTCTGGTCTTGAAATTTTTTTGTACATTTAACATTCTGATGTTGATACTCTTGGTGAAATTTCATAATTTGTTTCACTGTTTTACTATATCTAATGTTTTTATTTGATAAAACCATTAAATACAAAGCTATTTGTTCATAAAATTAATTTAAATTTTTTGAGCAAATATTTTTTATTTTTATAGTTCCTGGAAATTTTCCAGAATGTACAAAATTTTTGTTTCAAATTTTATGATGTTTATATTTTATTTTGGTTTTATTTCATAATTGTTATGATTAAACCGTAATATTTAGCAAATAAAATCAAATCAATCTAATTAATGACCAACAAAATTAGTAGTGACTAATTTTGAGTTCTAAATCAGTTTAGTTAATTAGTTTGAATTTAAATGCGATTTAAATGTTGATAGTGATTTTTAATGGTTAAAAATCAATAAATCCCGGAAAAATCGAGCTACAATGAGCATGAATTGAATCTAGGACGATTTTGGCATGAATTTTGCAGCAATTTATTTAATTTATGGTTGAATGAATGAATTTCATTTATTTAATAATTTATGCAAATTTTGTACCTAGTATGGCCTAGTTATTTTTTATCGTTATTACCCGTAATGTAAGGGAATAACGGTATGGTTGTAATTTTATTGCGATCTCGTATCGCCGGTTTGTATAATTTAATAATTTTATTTTATATAATAAATGTATAATAGGAATTTGTAAATTTGTACATTTGTAATTATTTTTAAGAAGACCGGTGACTCCCTCAAGACGGTGCCATTTTGGAATGTGTTCCAAGTGAAGAGGCAAGGGACCAAGGAGTTGGTTTCCGAATTTGTAACTATCTAGTTAATTTTGATTAGCTAGGTGGCCATACTAGGATTTTATTGTTGCTTGATTGCTTGCTTTATTTCCGCTCTTGCCAAAATCGTCACACATGCAGTTTATTTACCGTTATTGTCAATTCAACGTTATTCACAATTCACCGACTTAGTTCACTTATAGGGAATTAATAACTAAATTGACAAGATCTCTCACATGTTTAAAAAAATTGAGATTAGCCTTACCAATTAATAACACCTATGAATCCCGTGTTCATTAGGGCTACCACGCTCGTGGGTCCCTTTTTACCTCGGGTAAGTAGGGTGATACGATCACAAGCTAAAATTGGATTGGACTAAACGAGATAAGCGTTATCTTGGGACTAGGAGATGGATTTAGTTGAAATCCGTCAACCAAGAGGTCTAAGGGTAGAATTAGTCAAATAACGACTTACCATTTCTAGATAAAGGTAGCATGCGATGACTATTTTTAAATAAAAATGGGTCTTGGAATCATTTATATAATTTAGTGAGAGGTCATTATATGAATGCTAAACTTGTTAAATTTTTTTTCAAGTAAATTAACAATGAGTGTTTATATATTTCTTTTTGTTGTAGTTACCATATTCGCATAATGTCAACATCATCAAACGTTGCAACCTTGGGTAGAGACTCATGGTTGAGGTCCGTCATGGACAAATGTGTCCTTAAGGATGACGGAAGTAAATTCGTTGAATGGGAATCAACGATCAAGAGCGCCGCGTTATCCGATAACGTGCTTCGCTACTTGGTCGAAGAGCCTCCCACCGAACCCGCGCCTAGATCGTCCGCGGTGGTTCGGGCCGAATATGACCTTTATTTAAAGGGTGCTAATGACGTCAAGAAGAATGTCTTGATTTGGTCAATCTCACCCAAACTCAAACTCCAATTGATTTCTCTCAATGCATATGCGATATTCACGAGGATCACTTCGATGTTTTCGCGAGCCCCTCAAATTCTCCAATATGAGGCGGCTACAAAATTCTTTGACACTAAGCTTCAAAGGGGCCAAAAAGTTGGCCCACACGTGCTCAAAATGGTTGAGCACGCGGACACCTTAGAGCGTCTAGGGTGCACAATTCCGAAGAATTTGGTGGTGGGTAAGATCCTTCATTCACTCTCACCTAAGTTCACCCAATGTAGGGTGAACTATAACATGAATGGCATGGACAAGAGTTTCCATGAACTCCATGCACTCCTCACCCAAGCTGAGAGAGACATGGAGGCTAGTGGGAGTGAACCCAAGGATGTTCTTTCCATGAAAATTAAGAACATGAACCTTGGGGTGAGGAAGGACAAGGGAAAGGGTAAGACTCTTTTCAAGAAATCCGGCAAGGGAAAGGCAAAGGTCTTTTATAAGGCCAAACCCAAAGTCAACAAACACGCGGAGGCGGATTGCTATTATTGTAATGGCAAAGGGCATTGGAAACGCAATTGCCCCAAGTACTTGAAAGACAAGAAAGACGGTTGTGTGACAACTTCAGGTAAAATTCTTTCATCACTCTATATGATAGATATTAACTTTGCTAGTACATCTTCTTGGGTATTTGATACCGGTTGTGGTTCTCACCTTTGTAATCATGTACAGGGGCTGAGGGACGTGCAAGCACTAGCCAAGGGTGACGTGGACCTACGCATGGGAAATGGAGCTAAGGTAGCCGCAGTTTCCGTGGGCACCTACGTTCTTCTTTTGCCTAATGTTTTAGAGTTGTATTTAAATAATTGCTATTATGTACCAACTCTTACCAAGAACATTATCTCCATTTCCGTGTTAGACATGGAAGGTTTTTCCTTTTGCATTAAGAACAACTGTTGTACTTTTGCTTTTAATGAAATGGTTTATGGCGAGGCCATTTCTATTGGAGGTATTGATGTTCTAGATATTGCAAAAGAGGTCTATCATGTAGAAAACAAGAATCTCAAAACAGGTGAACCTAATCAATCATACCTTTGGCATTGTCGTTTAGGGCACATAAATGAACGACGCATAAAGAGACTTGTTTCATCTAAAGTACTCAAACCATTCGATTACGAATCTTATGGCGTATGCGAATCTTGTCTTCTAGGCAAGATGACTCGTGCCCCTTTTACGGGAAAAGGGACACGAGCAAGTGAAGTATTAGGACTTATACACACGGATGTATGCGGTCCAATGACTATCCGAGCTAGAGGTGGTTATCACGACTTCATTACTTTTACCGACGACTTGAGTAGATATGGATATGTCTACTTGATGAGGCATAAAAGTGATGCTTTTGAAAAGTTCAAAGAATTTCAAAATGAAGTAGCAAACCAATTGAATAAAAAGATTAAAACCCTACGATCCGATCGTGGTGGTGAATACTTGAACCATGAATTTGATTCACACCTGAAAGATTGTGGTATAGTATCACAATGGACTCCTCCTGGAACACCTCAATTAAACGGTTTATCCGAAAGGAGAAATCAAACTTTATTAGATATGGTTCGATCTATGATGAGTCTAACTGAGCTTCATGATTATTTTTGGGGTTTTGCTATCTTATCTGCAATATTTTCACTAAATCGAAGCCCGACTAAAGCGGCAAACAAGACTCCATATGAGATATGGACAGGAAAAGTTCCTTATTTGTCATTTATGAGAATTTGGGGATGCGAGGCTTTTGTTAAGAATAAGTCTGACGATAAACTCGCACCCAAATCTGACAAATGTCTTTTTGTAGGATATCCAAAGGAAGCACGTGCTTATTACTTCTACAATAAACACGAGGACAAAGTGTTTGTGTCTCGTGATGCAGTCTTTTTAGAAAATGATTTTATTTCTAAAAGACAGAGTGGGAGAAAATTTGAACTTGCTGAAGTCCAAGAGCCACAAACCGAAAAGGACGACGAGGAAAACGTTCCCTCTTCGTCTGGTACGGTAATTATTCCTTCGGAACCTAGGAGGTCAAGCAGAATTAGTCATCCACCTGATAGATACCTTGGTATTATAGATGAAGGTGATGACTATAATGTGTTACTTTTTGAAAGTAACGAACCTACTACCTACAAAGCAGCCATTTCTAGTCCCGACTCAAAGCTATGGCTAGGAGCCATGCAATCCGAAATGGATTCTATGTACGACAATCAAGTGTGGGACTTGGTTGATTTACCTAAGGAGGTACGACCTCTTCAGTGTAAGTGGATCTATAAGATCAAAAGTGGCATAGACCAACATAATGATGTTTATAAAGCTAGATTGGTGGCAAAAGGTTTCACCCAAGTTCATGGTCTTCACTATGACGAAACCTTCGCCCCAGTCGCCATGCTTCGATCCATAAGGATTATCTTAGCGGTTGCCGCATTTCATAATTATGAGATTTGGCAAATTGATGTCAAAACCGCCTTCTTGAATGGGATTCTAGAAGAGGAAGTGTACATGACACAACCTGAAGGTTTTGTGGATCCATCAAACCCTAAGAAGGTATGCAAGCTTAAGAGATCCATCTATGGTCTTAAGCAAAGAATCCCAGGAGTTGGAATCATCGTTTCGAGCATGTTATTAAACAAAATGGTTTCACTCGAAGTGTCGAAGAACCGTGTTTATACATCAAGTTTAGTGGGAGTAAAGTAACTTTTCTAGTCTTTTATGTAGATGACATACTACTCATTGGGAATGATATTCCAATGCTCACTTCTGTAAAGGAGTGGCTAGGAATACATTTCCAAATGAAAGACTTAGGAGAGGCCCAGCACATCTTAGGTATCCGGATCTATAGGGATAGATCTAAAAGGATACTAGCATTAAGTCCAGAGACTTATATTGATAAGATTCTTGATCGGTTCAACATGAAAGACTCTAAGAGAGGCTTTCTTCCTATGGGAAGTGGGATCACTTTGAGTAAGTCAGAGTGCCCTAACTAAAACCGGGAATTGAACCATGAAATTTGAGTCCCTTACTCTTCATCAGCCGTTGGATCAATCATGTATGCTTGATGTGCCGCGTGCCCGACGTTGCATATGCTTGGACAATGACAAGTCGTTTACCAAGCACAATCCAGGTGGAGTCACTGGATATCCGTAAGAACATCCGAATCTTGAGAAGGACCAAGGCTTCGTTTCTTAGTGTTTGGGCGATACTGAGTTACGTGTAAAGGGTTCACAGATCCAGTTTCCAACACAGATTAGGGATTGATATGAAATCCCAATCCGGCTACGTTTATATGATGAATGGAGGAGCTGTTTGCTGGAAGAGTTTCAAGCAAAGCGTTACAGCGGATTCTACAACAGAAGCAGAGTACCTTGCAGCGTCTGAAGCTGCAAAGGAAGCTGTGTTGATTCGGCAATTTCTGGAAGGACTATCAGTAGTCCCTACTGCCAAAGATCCTATCACAATTTATTGTGATAACAGTGGGGCTATTTTTCAGGCAAAAGAGCCCAAGTCTAGTAACAAGTCTAGACATGTACTTAGGAAATATCATGTAATTAGAGATTACGTTGACAGAAAGGAAATTGACATTTGTAAGGTTGGGACAGATGACAACATTGCTGATCCTTTAACCAAGCCTTTATCAAAGGCTAAGCATGATGGTCATGTCGTCACAATGGGATTGAGACGTGTGCCAGAATTCCTTTAGATTATGTAATATGTAATAATTGAATTTTGTATTAATTATTTCATATATGATAATGGCATTTATTGTTTGAGTTTATTTTAAACTCTTTTATTTGTTTGACCGTAAATTGAATACTTTGTTTATCCGAATAGATTGTTGGACCCTTTCAAGTGAATCGGAAAAACTTAGTATTTTGGTCCTAGTCAACTCAAATGAGTGACGTCTCGCAATGACTAGATTGTAAGTCGCTCGATGGTTGGTTCAACACCATGGAGTCATGGAGATGACTGATCGTTTACATAGACAGACTGTATGACACTCTGTCGGACAGTGACATTGTAGAGACCCTTAAATCAATTATTTGATGCCTGGTCGTGGCAGGGTCTTCTATGTTATTCCTATAAGTCGATTCTTTTGACTGGCGACCGTCTATCTGAGTCGGTGCAGTTTCCGATTGGTTTTGGTTGATGTTCTAGGTCGTGCCGTAAAAGGAGGCCGATGGACTTCTTCTGGATCATGGTGATCTACATCATACAGATAGATGGACAAACCGGCATTGGCCACCCCCGTGGGTAAAACATCTTAGGCCACTCGTAGGAGTAGTTTACTGTAAATGCGTGGCACGGCTCGGAAAGAGATCTATGGTAGAGTTTTCCGGTCAGACCATTACTCTCCCTATCGAGAAACCACTGTAGATATTGTCAATCGCAAGTGCGACCTGGAAGAAAACACCTTGGTTGAGTGGGAGATGTGATAAAGAGACAAGAGAATCGGTGACGCCACTTGTGTCCAGACAGTGGGAGATTGTTGGAGTAGGTGTCCTCCACAAAAGTGCGACAATAATAAATCTTATATGGAATAAATTGGGATTTATTGGCTATATTATGATTAGTCAGTTGATTAACGTAAATCAATAACGGTTGGCTACTAAGTTTGACGTTATTGTCGTTTGACGGCGGTGATCAACTGATCCCTTTCGGTCACACCTAAAGGATGAAATCCAAATAGTAACTAATTATTTGTATACGATACAGTTAATTAGTACATTACATATATTCGATATGTACGAGAGTTAATTATTAGAAATTGAGTTAAGAACTCAAATTCGATTAAGCTTATTTTTCAATTATGCGATAATTGACTAATAAATTTATATCTTATTTTAATACGATTAAATAAAATTTAACTTAGTAATTAATCGTTAAATTACTAAATTAGTTGAGGTTTTGAGATAGAGGTAATTAGTTAATTATATTTACAAGGAGTTGTAAAATAAATTAACTAAGCATTGTGGGACCCATTATATATTGATATAATGGTAAAATATTACTTAAAATGTTAAGTACATATTATTTATTTAATTGAGTCATATAATTGTTATATGATCAAATTAACACTTAATTATACAAGATAATTAACCATATGATCAATAAGTATTTGTAAGACAAATATCAAAAATCAAAATGGACCAAACTAAGGCCATTGTGGCCGGTTGGGCTAGTAGTTACATGGTGATGATTTTGTTCTTATTTTTACTCTTTAGTTACTTTATGAAAGTGACATAACAAGTAGTAAACAATCATCACTTGTTCTACAACACTCCACTCTAATGCATGTGATCAAATGAACAAAATAAGAGCCCTATTTTGGCTTGTGAAGTCCGGCCAAATGGCCTATAAAATGACCAAGTGTTGCTCATTTTTTACTACTTCATTTTGTGCTTTGTTTCCTTACTTCTCTAAAAACCTCATATTCTTACTAAAACTCTCAAACACTAATATTTACTAAGTATTACTAGTGTAGTAATATAGTCATAATATTAGTAGAATAATATCTATCTTATTATCTAGTTAATAATAAGGGTAGATTATTTGGGTTAATCTTGGTGCAACTTAGAGGAGATCTTCTACTTTGGAGATTATTTGTATTCATCCATATTATTAGCTCAAGAACAACAAGAAGGAGTTCTTGTTGTGCCCTTATATTTTCCATATCAATGTGAGGAAATTTCTTCTCTTATATAAATGTCTTTATATTTGCATGCATGTTACATAGATCATTATAAACTAAATTAAAAAGTAATTTAGTAAATAATTAGAGGAGTCTAATTAAGGTCTATGGACTTTCACTTCAAGCTCCCACTCAATTTCAGATCCTTCTCAGTCTGTATGAGAAGTGAGTGTAGCTGATGAGGATTTCTCTTCAAATCATTCATATAGTAATTTGCCCTGAATTGGGCAAAACCATCATGAAGTGAATGAAGCATGCGGTCAATGACCACGCTCTCTTTGATTTTGCAATCAAGTGCCTCCAGTTTTTCGAGATTCTCGATCATATCGAGAATGTGTGGGCTAACCGGTTGGCCCTTCTGGAGTTTCGCTTCAAAGAAGCGAGTGGTAAGCTCATACATAACGATCTGCAGTGCTTTTGAGAACTCGTTAGTGAGTGTGGTGAAAATCTTGTTTGCACCTTGGGCAATGAATCGTCTTTGCAAATTGGATTCCATTGAAAAGATGAGTACGTTCTTTATCGCACCCGCCTCCAATACGAAATCACTATATGCAAGTGATTCATTTGCTCCTGCAATGGGGCCTGGGTTAGGCGGTAGTGGCTCAGTCAAGTACTTGAGCTTACCGTCAGCTATGGCAGCATTCCGTAATGAAGCCTCCCAGTCCGCAAAGTTGGACCCGTTATTCTTCAGTCGCGTGTACTGATTCATGTTGTCCATGAACATCTTAAGCCAGGATTCACGCACGAGCGTGGCACTTGGCATAGGGGCATCAGCATGTCCAGCCATTTGTTATAACAGTTTTATCGATATAAATGAATGCTACACTGCGAGAAAGGAGATAAAACATAATAAGCATTTTCATCGTTTTAATTAAGTCTAATGCAAAACTGATTAATGCGAAGACTCTTGCATTTATACAATTGACCTCCCTCAAGTATTATATAAATGATCCCAAGACTCAATTTCTGTAAATTGATAAGCCAACTTCTTGGCTAATTCTACTTTTAGAATTCCTGGTCGATAAAATTCTGTAAATTCTATCTTTAGTCCATCATAATCACGAGATATTACTCGGACTATAATGTTGAGGTAAAATAGGTCAACACATAGTACTTACCCAACGTAGAAGGGATCATATGGAGAGTAAGGTCTTATACGTCTACCGACGAAGAAGAGAGTCATAGCAGTTTTCCCTATAAAGACTAATCTCAATTTTGGGTTTTTAGAGGAAGGTCCATGAGCTTTAATTTTATTCATTTAAGTGAACGAGTGATCTAGCATTTAGAGAATGAATAATTTAAGATGATAGCTTTAAGAATTTTGAGTGACATCTGGATGTCCATGATAATTAACATACAATCTATATGAGTCAATTTTCATGCAATTAAGTAGTAGTAGGTGGTTTGGTTTAGGCGGAATATGATGCAATAACTATCATGCAAATGAAAAACAATAAGAACGGAAAAATGAATAACAAAGTTCAAAGTCCTAGTGTGGCATATCCTATTAAAATAGAACAAAAATACACTTTGGAATCCATCCTTATTGACCCTAGAAGCTTGACTTGATGTTCCATCTTGGTCCATGTAGCGGGAGTGAGCTATCCGATCTCCATCTTTGGTCTTCTCAAAAATACAATTTTTTAAAAATTACAAAATATAAACCTATTTACATTCTAATTTAAAAAATTATAATTAAAGATTACAAAGGGGAGATTCGAGATCTCAAAATACATCAAAGACCATGTTACCATCATTACGATAACACAATCTACTAAGGCCACACTAAGCAATACAAATTACAACCTCTTGTAAAAATACCAAAATAATCCATTCATCCATTCATTCATTCATTCAACAAAATAAAATGCATCAACAAAATAAATAAAACAATCCAGACATAATTCATTAATTATGATGATTAATTTATCCAAACCACCTTCAAAATGATCAAAACTATGTGACAATTTCTTAATTGCACACAACAACTTTAATCAAGCATAATCCAATTTAATTCATATTATCGGGTATAACATAAATTAAATTCAACATTTTTTAAACCTTTTTAAAATAATAGGGTATCTATCATTGTGAACTTTTTCACAACAACAAAACAACATACATTATCTTTATAATGCAATAAACAAAACAAAAAAATTAAAAAAATTAATCTTTTTTTTCGGTTTTAATAAAAACAAAACAAACACAAATTAATCTTTTTAATTTGATCATGCTAATAAAACTAGATCGGTACAAACATTCAACATATAATCATTATTAAACATTGATACAAACTAGATGATTCAAATTAACCTTTTAAAATGAATATCTAAATCATGATTAATCGATTATTAAATTACTCAACTAATCATAATTATTTTGTATATTCATATCGAAAAAATTAGCACAATGAATGTTCTTTAACATCCAAAACAAATTCCTTTTACATTTCAATTTAATCCTCATTAAATCAAAATATCAACAAATTCATTATATTATTATCTTAACATATTAAAACAACAACATATATGAATCAAAAAGGAAAAACAAGGCAAAAAAAATTTTCCTCACGGCTGAACAGTGCCGTGAACAGTACAAATTTTTTTTTTCCCTGACCGTGAACAGTACAAAAAAATCTTAACTTTTTTTCTTCTTCTTTCAGCAGAAACAAAAACAAAAAAAACAAAACAAAACAAAAAATTCTAATCTTATATTTCATCAAATATGAAAACATATAAAATAATTTCATAGCCAAATGCTCTGATACCACTTGTGGGAAATATCGGTATACTTCCCTATAAATTTTTCGGATTATAATGAAATTATAACTATATGAATTTCTAGTCATAAATGAAATTGCATAATAAAACAAGAGATTAAGAAATAACCTTCGGTCCTAGTAAAACGCCTAAGAACAAATACCAAAGTAGGTATTCTCCTAATCGTTACACCCAAGATGGTTCAAGAAATGCCTTCGTCGTGCTAGAACGAATACCCAAAGATTTCTTCTAATATTGTGTGTATGAATGATGATAAATATCAAGATGAATAAGAGAGTTCAAAAATCAGAATTTTCTTTCTCTTTTTCACTTGTGCCGTCACCTTAGGAGTCCAATTAGGGTTAGTAGAAAAACTTCTTTTTCACCCTATATGAGCCGTGATATTAAGAGGAGAGAAAGAAAAACCTAGTTTCCTTATTTAACTCAACCTCTATTGGGTAGTTAACATATATTATTTTATATATATATATAATGTAATATGTATTCTAATTATTACTAGTAATGGACCTGTTGGAGCCAGTGTCCTCCACAGTTAGTGCAATAACATAAATAAATCTCTGTAGGTTCACAGGGTATACTTTGTGTAATAATCAGTTGATTAACGTTTATCAATAACGGTTGGCTTGCTAGATAAGTTTGACGTTATTGTCATACAGATGGCGGTGATCAACTGGTCCCTAAAAGTCACACCTAAGGATGTGTTTGAGAGATGTGATTATTTGAGAAAATAATCATATTGATGCCCTATTATATGACTAAAAGGTTAGTCAGTGTATTTGACTAAAAGGTTAGTCAATGTGATGATGAGACGATTATTTAATAATGATTAAATAAAGTTAGCTGAGACGAATTAACTGTAATTCGTAAATTGAATATAAAATGTTATATTTAATTGTTGTATATATAATGTAAGCTAATTAAACATAAATCGTTATAATTAATTGGCAAATTATAAATATACGGATATTTATAATTAATGATGTATTATAAGGTCGGTCCATGTAAAAACGACGATTATAATATATTACATTATATTGGAAGCTAACATGATCAAAAACGAAAGTATCCAGATACACTCGGTTTTTAGTCAATGGGTAGTTATTTTGAGGAGACAAAAATCTCCCCATAAAACCCTAGTAGGAGTGCCGTGAGAAGGAGATGAAAAAGGGGAAGCAGGAGAAAATTCTAAACCTAATTCTATTCTCACTAGTGCCTCCATCACACAAAAAAAACACAAAAACTAAAAGTTAACAGTAACTTTTGATTCTTTTCTAGCAAATACAAGGGCATTTCTCGATCAATCTTGGGTGAGACAATTAGGAGGATATCTACTTTGATAACTGTTCTTAGGCCGAATTTGCGAGGACTAAAGGTTATTCCTAATCCTTTTGATTTTATGCAATTTTGTTTATGACCCGTTAAGCATATAAATCGTAATTTTATTATAATCTTGTAAGATTAAACGGATGTATACATATATATTCCCACAAGTGGTATCAGAGCCTTAGGGCTATGAAATTATTTTATGTGATTTTCATAAATTTTTAATTGTATGATTATTGAAAGAAAAAAAAATCCGAAATTTTTTTTAAAACTCACGGTTTTATTATTTTGTGCCGTGATGATTATTTTTTTTAGGGTTCCATTATAGATTCATTCATATTATTGTTTTAATCTGTTAAAAATGATAATATATGAATTTGTTGATATTTTAATTTAATAAGGATTAAATTAGAATGAAAATGGAATTGTATTGGATGTTAATGAACATCAATTTTTGTGCTATATATTTTCGGTATAAACTGTTTTAGATGTTCATATTAAAAGGTTAATTTGAATCATCTATTTGTATTAATGTTTAATAACGATTAGGCATTGTTTGTTTTGTACCGATCTAGTTAATATAAGCTTGATCGAATTAAAACGGTTTAATTTGATTAATTTTTTTTTTGCTGCCCGTGTTACTTTTCACAGTTATAAAAAAAAAAAAAAAATTTATTTCCTGTTTTTTTTTTAAAATGGCAGCATCAGTTTTTTTTTGTGTATTGGTTTTTCGGTTTTTGTTATAAACCGAGAGAAAAGAAAGAAGAGAAAAAAAAAAAAATTTGGGACTGGTACTGTTCGCGTGAACAATGATCAGAAGAAAAAAAAAATTTGTTTGTTTTTTTTTTTGGGCATTATAAAGATAATGTTTGTTTGTTATTGTGAAAAGGTTCACAATAATGATAGCCGATTATTTTAAAAAGGTTTAAAATAAAATGGATTATGGAAGATTAAAATTGTTGTGGGCAATTAAGGAATTGTCACATAATTTTGATCGTGTAAAATGGTGGTTTGGATAAATTACTCTACATAATTACAAAATTATGTCTTGAAGAATTAATTTATATAGTTGATGCATTTTATTTTTGTTGAATGAATGAATGAATGGTTTTATTTACGTATTTTTGCAATTGGTTGAAAAATGTAATACCTAGTGTGACTTTAGTTAATCATGTTTTCGTAATGATGAAAACATGGTTTGGTTGTAATTTTGAGATCTCGAATCTCCTTTTATTTTTCTTTTAATTATGTTTTGGAATTAGAATGTAAATAGGTTTATTTTGTATTTTTTAAATGTAATTTTAAGAAGACTAGAGACGGAGATCGGATGCTCACTCCCGCTACATGGACCAAGATGAGACAAAGTCAAGCTTCTCGGGTCCATTAGGATGGATTCCAAACTTGTATTTACTGTTCATTTTGGTAGATAGGCCACACTAGGACCGTTGTAATAGTTTACGTATTTTTCGTTCTTTTGCTTGTCATTCACATGTTAAATAATTGCATCATATTCCGCCTAAACCAAACCACCTAAAATGCATGAAAAATGATTCATATAGTTTGAATTTTCATCATAGACATACAGATGTCACTCGTTCATAGGGCCATCACCTTAGTCTAAATCATTCACTAAATGCTAGAAATTTGTTCACTTAAAATGAATTAAATTTAAGATGATGGGATCTTCCTCTAAAATGAAAATTGAGATTAGTCTTTATAGGAAAAACTACTATGAGCCCCTTCTTCGTCGGAAGTCATAATATGACCCCTTCTACGTTGGGTAAGTAGTGAGTATTGACCTATTTAACCTCAACATTGTAGTCCGAGTAATAGCTCGGGATTATAATGGACTAAAGATAGAATTTACAGAAATTTATCGACCGAGAATTCTAAAGGTAGAATTAGCCAAGAGGTTGGCTTATCAATTTACAGAAATTGAGTCTTGGGATCATTTATATAATTCTTGAGGGAGGTCAATTGTATAAATGCATGAGTCATCGCATTAAACAATTTTTGCATTAAGACTTAATTTTAAAACGATGAAACTTATCATAATTTTTCTTCTTTTCACAGTTTCTTGAATCCGTTATATACAGATATAACTGCTAAAATAACAAATGGCTGGAAGTATAGACGACCCAATGCCAAGTGCTACACTCGATCGCGAGTCCTGGCTAAAGATTTTTATGGACTGAATCAGTCCACGCGACTGAAGAATGATGGGTCCAACTTTGCGGACTGGGAGGCGGCATTACGGAATGCTGCCATTGCTGACGGTAAGCTCAAGTACTTGACTGAGCCTCTACCGACTAACCCAGGCCCCAATGCAGGAGCAAATGAATCACTTGCTTATAGTGATTTCGTAATGGAGGCGGTTGCGATAAAGAACGTACTCATCTTTTCAATGGAATCCAATTTGCAGAGGCGATTCATAGCCCAAGGTGCAAACAAGATTTTCACCACGCTCTCTAACGAGTTCTCAAAAGCTTCGAGGATCGTTAGCTATGAGCATACCTGTCGCTTCTTTAAAGCGAAACTCCAGAAGGGCCAAGCAGTTAGCCCACACATTCTTGACATGATTGAGAATGTCGAGAAACTGGAGGCTCTTGGTTGTAAAATCGATGAGAAGATCATTATTGATCGTGTGCTTCATTCACTTCATGATGGTTTTGCCCTTTTCAGGGCAAATTACTATATGAATGATATGAAGAAAAGTCTTCATCAGCTCCACTCACTTCTCGTACAGATCGAGAGTGATCTGAAATTGAGTGGGAGCGTGAAACAGGACGTTCTCATGATTAACAACAAGGGTAGGGGTAAGGGCAAGGCTCAAGCTGACCTAGCTGTAGGGAAGCCAAAGTTCAAAAAGCCAGGAAAGGTCAAGAGTGGGCCTGGTGAGACTAGCGGTAGCTCACAAGGCAAGACAAAGAGCGATGAAGGTAACGTGGAGTGCCACCACTGCCACAAGTTTGGGCATTGGAGGAGGAACTGCCTCGTGTACCGTGAGGACATACAAGCAGGCCGCGTCTCTCCTGTTGGTATGTCTTCTTCTTTTATTCATATGATTGAGATCAACCATGCAAGTTTCGGAACTTGGGTATAGATCCTGGTTGTGGTCTCATCTGTGCAATCATGTGCGGGCCGAAGAACATCTAACTCTCGCAAGGGGTGATGTGGACCGCGAGTGAGGGATGAGCAAGAGTAGCTGCCGTTTCAGTGGGAACATATGTAATCCAACTCCCAAGTGGATTTGAGTTATTTCTGAATAACTGTTACTATGTACCCAGTTTATCTAAGAACATTATTTCAGTTTCCGTACTTGATAAGGACGGATTTTTCGTTTGTAATAAAGGATAATAGCTGTATTTTCTCTTTAAACGATATGATTTATGGTAAAGCTGTTTCCATGAATGGAATATATGTTTTAGATCAAACCACAGATATAATGCATGTGAGTAATAAGAAAGCAAAGGTTGGTGATAAAGATCAAACCTATCTATGGCATTGTCGTATGGGACACATAAATGAAAAACGCGTGAAAAAGCTCATTGATAATGGGACTATCTCCCCATTTGACTATGAATATTTTGGCACGTGTGAATCATGTCTCATAGGCAAAATGACTCGAATTTCCTTCAAAGGTGTTGGAATGCGCGCTGCTGACCTATTAGGACTCATACATACTGATGTGTGTGGACCTATGTCAATCAACGCTAGAGATGGCTATAGGTATTTTATCACTTTCACGGACGATTTGAATAGATATGGTTATATCTACTTAATGAAGCATAAAAGTGAGTCCTTTGACAAGTTCAAGGAATTCCAGAATAAGGTTGACAACCAACTGGATAGAAAGATTAAAGCACTACGTTCAGATCGTGGTGGCGAATATCTTTCAAATGAGTTTGATCAACACCTTAAAGACTGTGGTGTAGTACTACAGTTAACTCTACCTGGAACACCACAATTGAATGGTGTGTCCGAACGGAGAAATCGAACATTGCTAGATATGGTTCGATCCATGATGAGTCACACGGTTGTGCCTGACTCATTATGGGGATATGCTTTATTGTCAGTTGCTCTAATACTTAACCGAAGTCCGTCTAAAGCTGTAGACAAGACTCCATATGAATTATGGAAGGGAACGGTCCCCAACTTGTCCTTTATTCGGGTTTGGGGCTGCGAGGCTTATGTCAAATGGAGACCTGACGATAAGCTCGGCCCACGATCGGTCAAGACATACTTTATTGGTTATCCAAAAGGGATGTTTGGTCATTACTTTTACTCGCCTACCGAACATCGAGTTTTTGTTGCGGATAGTGCGGCGTTCTTAGAGAAAGAATTTCTCGAGAATAGGACAAGTAATGGAACCTTCGATTTGTCGGAGATTCAAGAACCAACAACCGAGCAACCAATGGAGGAAACTGTTCCTTCATCATCGGCTGCGGTAAATATTCCTGAGGAACCTAGAACGTCGGGTAGAGTCTCCATTCCTCCAGACAGATACATTGGTATGGTCGAGGAGAATGGGAGAGATGACGTTTTACTCCTAGAGAGTAACGAACCCGCTACCTATAAAGGTGGCATGACCTGTTCCGACTCTAAGCTATGGCTTGAAGCCATGCAATCCGAGATGGACTCTATGTATGAGAATAACGTATGGGATCTGGTTGACTTACCTGATAAGGTTCGGCCTCTTCAGTGGAAATGGCTTTATAAAATAAAGCATTCTGTAGAAGGACAACCAGATACATACAAGGCACGACTAGTGGCAAAGGGTTTCACTCAAGTGCACGGGCCTGAACTATGATGAAATTTTTGCACCCGTAGTTATGCGCGTTCGCCTTCGGACTTCTTAGCGATTGCCGCTTTTCATGACTATGAAATTTGGCAAATGGATGTGAAAACCGCCTTCTTAAACGGTTATATGGAGGAGGAATTGTACAAGGTACAGCCCAAAGGTTTCATTGATCCTCAAAATCCTAAGAAGGTATGCAAGCTTAAGCGTTCCATTTATGGACTTAAGCAAGCTTCTCGGGGTTGGAATCATCGTTTCGACCAGGTGATAAAAAAGAATGGATTTACTCGATCGGTCGAGGAACCATGCTTATATGTCAAGTCGAGTGGGAGCAAGATTGTCTTCCTAATATTGTATGTTGATGACATACTCTTGATTGGGAATGACATACCTCTCTTAACTTCGGTAAAAGTTTGGTTAAAGAACCATTTCCAGATGAAAGATCTGGGTGAAGCACAAAGAATTTTGGGGATCCGTATCTACAGAGATATATCACGACGGATGTTATCCCTCAGTCAGGAGTCTTATATAGATAAGATTCTTGAGAGGTTCAGCATGACCAACTCCAAGAAGGGGAACCTTCCAATGGTCTCTGGGATGCATTTGAGTAAAGCTCAGGCACCAAAGACATCGGAAGAAGTCGAGCGCATGAGTCGGATTCCTTATGCATCAGCTATAGGATCGATCATGTATGCCATGATATGCACACGTCCAGACGTGGCATATGCATTGAGTATGACGAGTCGTTACCAAGGCAATCCAGGTGAAACACACTGGATAGCTGTTAAGAATATCCTTAAGTACCTACGGAGGACTAAGTATTGGGTATTGACTTATGGAGGTGACACTGAGCTATGCGCAATCGGTTACGCAGATGCTAGCTTCCAAACGGATCGAGATGACTCGAAATCTCAGTCTGGATTCGTTTTTACTCTTAATGGCGCTGCGCTCAGCTGGAAAAGCTCCAAACAAAGTGTTATAGCAGATTCTACGACTGAGTCCGAGTACTATGCTGCTTCAGAGGCTGCGAAGGAAGCTATATGGATGCGTCAATTCTTACAAGGACTAACTGTAGTTCCTAGTTCGGATGACCCGATCACCATCTATTGTGATAATAGTGGTGCCATCTTCCAGGCTAAGGAGCCTAAGTCCAGCAACAAGTCTAGGCATGTACAACGGAAAGCTCACATGATCCGAGATTACGTGGAGCAAAGGGAAATAGTGATAGACAAGATTGCTACGGATGATAACGTCGCAGATCCTCTCACTAAACCATTGAGATATGATAAGCATGAAGGGCACGTTATTTCCATGGGAATCAAACGTGTTCCTGAGTTGTATTAGTTGTTTTATTTGGATTAGACACCTGTATCTTTTTCATAAAACTATCTATGAAATCATCGTTTTGTTATATATTTTGTTTTTCATGTGGGTTGTACTGACAACATTGAACACCACAAAGTGAACTGAATTACATTATATTTGTTTTGGGTCCGTAATTGCCTACATGAGCTGATAACTCTGACAATTATTTTGTGACGTCGATTGATGGTGGGTTCAACGAGCCATAAGTCAAACTGTTGACTGATCGATCACAAATGCGGGTTATAATGATACTGCGCAGGACATTTTCGTGACGACGTTATGGAGTCCTAAATGTTTCAATACATTAGGTGCCATGTCGTGGATAGGACATCCATAGTGTTCCTAGAGTCGATTCTTTTGACTATCGACTGTCTCTTGAGATAAAGACAGTTTTTGGGTGACTTTAGTTTCTTTCTCATGGTCGACCGTAACAGGAGGCTAAGTAGATTTTCACTGGGTCATTTCATACTGCGCTTGTATCTGCAAGATTCGAGTTGAAGAAAATATCCAACCTTTATCAGGATATGATATTTCTCAGGGCCACTCGAGGAGCTGTAACTGAAAATGCATGGCCATGCTCGAATGAAGATTCGTTTATCAGTTAAGTTACTCTCTAGTCGGGGAAACCACTCTTGATACAGATCACTTGTAAAATGCGACCTTTGTGAATACGGACTTTGCAAATTGTTTTACATTGAGTGGGAGAAATTTAATATGGATATGAGAATCGGTTATCGCACATACACTTGTACGGACAAGTGGGAGATTGTTGGAGCAGTGTCCTCCACAATTAGTGCAATAACATAAATAAATCTCTGTAGGTTCACAGGGTATACTTTGTATTGTAATCATTTGATTAACGTTTATCGATAACGGTTGGCTTGCTAGATAAGTTTGACGTTATTGTCATACAGATGGCGGTGATCAACTGGTCCCTAAAAGTCACACCTAAAGGATGTGATGGAGAGATGTGATTATTTGAGAAAATAATCATATTGATGCCTTATTAAATGACTAAAAGGTTAGTCGGTGTTTTGACTAAAAGGTTAGTCAATGTGATGATGATATAATTAGCTAAGACGAATTAACTGTAATTCGTAATTAAATATAAAATGTTATATTTAGTTGTAGTATATAATGTGAGCTTAAACGAATTAAAATGTTAATTCGTAATTAAACATAAACCGTTATATTTAATTAGCAGGATTATAAATATACCGATATTTATAATTAAAGTATATATTATACGATTGTCATAATAATTGTTATGTTAATATATCTACAGCAAAATGTTGTAATGGACCTTATTAATGTATGACAACATATTAGACAAATATAATATGTATAACATTATATTAAATGGAAGCTAATATAACCGAAAAAGAGTCCAAATACAGTTTGGAATTTCGGTCCATGGGTAGTGGTTTTGAGGAGACATGTCTCCTCATAAAACCCTAGGGAGTGCCGTGAGATAGGAGAGGGTAGGAAAAATTCTAAACCTAATTCTACACTCACTTGTGCCTCCATCACACAAAACACAAAATCCTAAAAGTTAACAGTAACTTTTAATTATCTTTCTAGCAAAGGAGAAGGGCATTTCTCGATCAATCTTGGGTGAGACGATTAGGAGGATATCTGCTTTGAAATCTGTTCTTATGCCGAATTTTGCTAGGACCAAAGGTTCAATTCGTTTTCTCTATATTTTATATCGTTTTCATATTTATGACTCGCAATTCATATTCTATAATTTTGTTATAATCCTAAATTTTAAGGGGATGTAAATAGTTTTTTCCCACACAAGCTAGACTCGACATAGCGACGGCTCGTCCCATCTTCCAAGCATCATCATCATCATCCGTGAGGACCTGAAAACTAACCTACTCACCATAAGACCGGAAATTGTCAAATGGATTTCCGTAGATAGTTTTTAAAAGATTTTTCACCAGTAGCAAATCGAGTCAACCAAAGGCTAAGTAGGAAACTCAATACATAACATATAGTAAAAACAAGTGACAATGTTTATGGGGCCATACTTATGCATAATGTAAGCAACTGAATCCAACACCAATCACATGAATCAATCACAATCACAGTCAATGGCGGTTGCTACAGTCACAAGGAATCCTAACGCTTTCTACAAATCACAAGGCATCAATCTCAATCACATTCAAGGGCGTTTGTTGCGCTACAAATCACAAGGCATCGTGATGGTTGCTACAAATCACAAGACATCAATCTCAATCACATTCAAGGGCGCTTGCTACAAATCACAAGGCATCTCGATGCTTGGTGCAAATCACAAGGCATCGTATGGTTCTCGACTACTCCTCGGACCATTGAACGTGCACGTCCCTTCTTGTAGTGGGCCCACTAGAAGAGGGTCCAGACGGCCATCCACGTATGACGGCGCCATAAAGAAATCTGGTTACTCGTATCGGTCCCAACAACATCAATAACTCGTATCAGATCACATTCTTGAGCCAACAATATCATATATAATGTCATTATCAATCAATCATCTTCAGACATCATACAATCAACATGGACAATTGTCACAATCTCAAATTCATCTCACAATCACATGTAAAAAAAGATTGAGTAGAGAAATCCCCTACCCTTTCGCAAATCCAACCAAAACAAGCTTGCACACCCTCGAATAAACAATCAAGACCAATCCTTCACAAAACTGACACTTATATGCATATCATACCATATAATTAAACTCTATCCTCAATCACTTGTCCAATTACTAACAATTTCCCTACAACCCCCACTTTATAGGGTTTTGTCTCTTATGATTGAAGAACACAAAATAAATCCTTAACTTCTAAGTTAAATCTTCATGAACTAATGAATATAAAGAAAATCCCCCAAATTACAATTCTAAGATACTATAAATATAAATATATACACCAATCCCCCAATTTTCTTAGTCTCAAAAGACTAACTTATATCTAATATGGGTAATTCATTAAGGTTATATCTTAAAGCCTTTTTAGTATGCTAAGACACATGTAAACTAAGAGTAATAACTGAAATTTAAGGGAAGAAATAAAAATTGAATGAACTTACTCAACACTTGGATGTTTAAAGGTGACATGTTGGGCTTGAATCTAGAATCCCTCCAGCCTCTTGAATGTTGAGGATCCTTTATCTAGGATTTTAAGTGAGCTTTAACGAGTGACGAATGAATGGGATGGTTGCACAAGTCTATATATATCTAACCCATAACTCTCTCTCAAAAGTAGGGAAAATAAATATAAACAAAACCGCCCCAACTCAACGCGAGTAGGCCTTACTCGGTCAAGTCGCTCGAGGCTCTCGATCGAGTGGCTGGTCTACTCAGCCAAGTTACCCAAGCTAGGGATCTAGTCCCCTCATCCTTTGTTATACTCGGCCGAGTACCCTTTGTGAGTGGGCTTTAAAAATAATACGGAGTATTACACTAATGGTTGCAGTTGTTTCATAAAAGTAATGTATATTTAATCGAGTTTATGTGTATTTTTTTTATTTAAAGTTTAATTTTTTGAATGCGCTCATAAACTTTACATCAAAACTCATAATCTTTACAACACAGCTCGAAAACATTATTATATAGCTCATAAACTACATCGTCTGTTGTTCTACAACTGTTTGTATAGTCTATGAATTGTCTATCATACACTGAGACAAGATTTTTTATTTAGTAAATGCGTTTTTTTTACTCATCCATCAATTTGATCTATTTTTAATTCAAAAGAATTACTCGCTCCTATTCAATTTGTTTTCCTCATTTCCTTTTTAGGCTATTCAAGTTTTCTTCCATATTTCCTTTTTTAGATATGGGATTGTGTGGTTTGTGTTGTCCTATTCAATTTCTTGTGAGCTTAGAGTGTCTTGTGTGGTCCAAATTCATTTTCTTATTCCAATAGTCAAAATGAGAGGGGAAGAACGCCTTGAATAGGAGGGACTATATCGGTATTAAACAAAAGCTGTGATAAAAATATTGAATCTCTAACAATGATAATATATACTCCCTCGGTCTCGGTCGATTAATGTTCTTTCATTTTGTCACAAAGACCCAGAAAAGAGTGGGAGACCATGTTGGATTCCACTTAGTGGATGACAAGTGGACAATAGTCTCACTGGATAATCAAATAACCTTCCAAATATAGAAAAGACAACAATTAATTGAGACACCTAAAAAATGAATAGGACAACAATTAATCGGGACGGATGGAGTATAATAATAATTAGTAGGTCTTGCTTGCGACGGATCGGATCTTGCGACGGGTATTTTGTGAGAGGAAATGGGTAGAGGGGACAAGGTGGGCACCCCCCATGTGCTTCTCCACTCACCCTTAATGGGTATTTTGTGAGAGAATATGGTATCCGTCTTAAGCTTGCGACGGATAGTGTCCGTCACAAATGAGAATTTGTGAATAATAATAATTGAAAAAAAAACTACATACAAGCAAACGGTGGGAATTGATTAGGGGTCAGGGGAAGCGTAGAGCAGATTGGCAATTTGGCAGTGGCCTTTAATTTGGTAGATGAGGTACCGTAAATTGGATTCGATATATTGAGATACAACTAAATAATTCATTAAATAAAGAGGTAAACGTGGCAACACAAAGAAAGAATGGATGCTATTGTGGTACACTAAACTACGGTACACGTGTGACCGCGAATAATCCCATGGAAAAAGTACGGGCAGGGTAACTACTGACTACTGACTACTGACCTGCCCGCCTTTCGAGGGAAAGCCTGCTTGTTTGGAGACAAATACCTCGGAACTAGTGCACTCCTACCTCCACTCTCTTCTCTCTTTTTACATTTTTTTAACTAACGACAAAGCCCAATTATCGGCTACTAGACCAAAATGAAATTAATACTTTCTACAAAACTCCCACAAGTGTACAAAAGTTAATGCATAAAGCTGATTATATATAAGTAAATTAAATATTTAAATAGTAATACTTCCTTTAATTCATCAAAGTCATTTAAAAGTACTCCGCACGTCCGTCTTCAATGAACACTTATTGTTTAAAGTATTTGATAGGGCAAAGATATTTGTGAAAAATAAATAAGACAAAAGACGAATATATTGAGGAAAGTAAAAAATTGTCATATATACTCATGTGGGATGATAATTTACCATTTTTTTAGAAACTAGGTTATACTCCGTAATGAATAATACTCCGTAATGTGGAAAATTTCATGGCCAGATTCGAACTATAACTATTTTTAGAAAATAAAAGTTCATTTTACTCATTAAAATGGATTTATTTAACTAAAAATCATTAAACAAAACAATAATTTTCCATAAATCATAAAAATGACCTATACTCATTATAAGACCAGGAGGTATTTCATGCTTAAAAATTTCGTGACTTTATCATATAAATCACTAATTTTCTAGTTTTATTTTGTTACTTTAACTCGTAAAAACATTGTAAAACCGATTCCATGCAACATCATATACTCTGATACCAATTGTTAGGTTCATATACCTACACTTAAGACATTTCTTAAATAGTACTAATTAACTTTTAATTAGCTTGAAAGATCTAGTTACATGCTAAGTATATAAATCCAAATAGAGAAAGAAAATGTTCCTCACATTGATTATTATTTGAGTATGGACACAAGTACAAGACACCTTCTTGTACTTGTTATTGAGCTAGATGATTAAGGATGAATTTCCAAAAGCTCCAAGAATAGGAACCCTCCTATAAGTTGCACATAGACATACCCTTAATCTCTTGAATATTGTTTTACTAGAACAACAAACAATATCCCCTTAAACCGAGTACAAGACACTCGAAATTTCTACCTTAGAAACTCAAGTTCAAGCTACAAACACAAGTTCTATGAAAATTCTAAAGGTTCTAAGTATTTAGTGATTTCTAGTGAGATGTAGTAGTAATAGAATAATGAGAGTAAGTTTTGCATCATAAGAGGAAAACATCCTCTTAGGCCCTGTTCTTTCCAGCTTAATTTCAGCTATTTCAATTCAGTTCAGCTCTATTCAGTTCAGCTCAGTTCAGTTCATCAGTTCAGCTCCATTCAGTTCAGTTCAGCTCTATTCAGTTCAGTTCAGCTCGGCTTCATTCAGTTCAGTTCAGCTTCACTAAAAATCAGCTCATTTCAGTTCTACTCATCTTAAACTTAAAAGTTTTTATTAATATTAATATTAATATTATTAATTATTATTATTTTATTATTATTATTAACTAATTAATACTCCCTCCATCTCATAATTATCCCTCGTTTGACTTTTAGGATCAATTTTAATAACTTTGACCATAAATAAGTTTTAAATATATAAACTAAGACGTTACAACAAAAACACATGTACATTCATCATAAAAAAAATATTTTGGAAGCATATTTTTAAATTGAAAAAAAATGAATATAAATGAAGAGAAATTGAGTCGAAGTGTTGTCTCGGAAACTATGAAATTCGAACTAAGAAAATTATTATGAAATGGAGGAAATATTCTATTAATAGCAACTATTATCAATATTATTAATATTAATATTATTATTTATTATTATTATTATTATTATTATATTATAATAGTAGTAATAAGAATAATATAATAGAATTAACAATAATAATATAATAAGTATTATTATTATTATTATTTTATTTTAATTCGAAATAAACGCAAATTTTATTAAGCTCAAAACACAATTTACAAGATATTAATCGTCAACCAATAAACTATCTAGACCCCTACTCCTACTACTAGTACTATTGTTATTACTATTATTACTATTATTATTATTATTACTAATTATTATTGTTATTATAATGAATGTTGTGACTATCAAAATCAATCATATTAATATTAATACTACTATTAGTATTTACTAATATTATTATTAAGACTAATGATAAAAACTAATAATATTTATCATTATCCTTATCATTACCATTATGATTATTATAATAATTATTATTATTATTATAATTGTTATAATTATAATAATCATAATTATTATTGTTGTTGTTGTTGTTGAAGTTATTATTATATTTTTTATTTTAATTATTATTTTTTATTATTATTATTATTATTATTATTATTATTTTTCCAGCTCAGTTCAGCTCCAATAAGCTGAGTTCAGTTCAGTTCAGCTCCATTCAGTTCAGTTCAGCTTCATTCAGTTCAGCTCAGTTCAGTTCAGTTCAACTCTATTAAGTTCAGTTCAATTCAGTTCAGCTCTAAAAAGTCAGAAAGAACAGAGCCTTAATACCCTCACCAAAACCGACACCTTACTTGGGAAGGGAGGGCATGCCTCTTTCTTTTTGTCTTATCAAAGTTATAGGGTGACTATAGGTATTTAGGCTAGGTAATCACTTTGTCTAGTCATCATTAGCACAACATTAAAGCCTAATCTTACCCAACCACCCTTATAGCCGGTTTTGATGTGTAATATGGACTCCATTTTACATTTTGTGATTTTGTCATTTGTCACACATGTGACATGTGACATGTGACATGTTATCTTATAATAAAATTATGTATTTAACTAATTTAAATACAATTTCATGTCTAATAAATTAAACTTAACATTTTAAGTAATAATTTATGATCACATATATATATATATAGTGTTGGGTTCTTGTGAGTCTATTGTCTTATGGTGAGTTGGTACTCACAAATCTGGACCATTGAATAAACAAAATTTGACGCCTAAGATTCAATCTAAAACAAAACAAAGTCAGCAACTACTATGAGAAAGTTCGTCTCCTTAACATCCGTCATTTACAGACTTGAGTTTCTCTCTCATAAATTTGTGTCCCTTTTTTCTATTCATATCTTCATTCAACCAGTGCATTAATTACAAATTGACTTTCTAATTGATTCTCCATTACAAATCTTCCATCAAGTGATTGATTTGGTAAGTTCTCTCGTGATTTTCTTTGAAAAATCTTTATTTGCTCTTTGCTTCTTCATTTAGTTACACCTAATTGTTGAAACCCGAACTTATTTGTGTTCTAATCTGTAAATATCATGTGCGAGATTCTTTAACCATATTCATTTTTCCAAGACAATTTAATTTCATTCCGAGGTGTGATGAAAATTTTCGTTCTCAAAAATAAAGTGATGTCTTCAAATTTGTTAGTCAATTTCTGTCAATTTATTGATCTCGGTACAATTTATATATTTTGGTTTTAAAGTAATTTTCAAGGTTTGATCAATTATCTGTACCATAATAACTGACCGCCTCATTTATCGGATCTTTCATTAAACATTGTGACATGATTTGATAAAATTTGAGAATTTTGGCATCTTGGGAGGTATACAATAAGGTTGATAAAATTTAATTCATTAGTTAACAATTTGCTTATTCAGAGGTGAATTCAGCGGAGTAAGAGAAAGCTCAGTGTTGCGCCGGCGTTGGTGCTGCTTGGCTGCGGCTTGAGCTATGGTGGTTTGGTTGATGTTGGCTGCCAGTATTGGGCGCGGAGTCGGCGGCGTCGGAATCGAACTTAGTCGAATTTTTGCGGTGGTTTGCTGGTGATGATGAGAATGACGAAGATAAGAGGAGAACTGATGGCTTGATTTTGCGGTCAATTTTGATGGGCTTTTGATGATGAAGTTGACACATGATTGCAGTTCCATTTGTGAGAAATCGTTGCGGTGTAAATAAATGAAGCTCGTTTGTGATAAAAAGGAATAAGATGTTTAGTTATTAAAAAAATGTTTTGTCCAACTCTTTCAAGTAAGATTCTATTTGTCTCATTTTAATCGGTCTCAAGAGAGTTTTATTGTACTCTATAAGCCTTACAAGAATAACACGGGAGTAGCACAATAATATCGGAGTAACAACACAGTAACACAAGAATAACACCGGAGTAACAGCAGTAACACAAGAATAACACTGGAGTAACAACACAGTAACACAAGAATAACAACGGAGTAACAGCACAGTAACACAAGAATAACACCGGAGTAACAACACAGTAAGATAAGAATAACAACGGAGTAACAGCACAGTAACACAAGAATAACACCAGAGTAACAACACAGTAACATAAGAATAACAACGGAGTAACAACACAGTAACACAGGAATAACACCGGAGTAACAACACAGTAACACAAGAATAACACCGGAGTAACAACACAGTAACATAAGAATAACACCGGAGTTACAACACATTAACACAATAATAACACCGGAATAATATAAGAGTAACACTAGAATAACACGTGGTAACAAAAAATTAACATAAGAGTAATACAGGAATAACACGGTAACAAAATTATTTTAAAAAAAGACTGAAATAACATAAGAGTAATAATGTAAGAGTAACACTAAAATAACATGTGGGAACAAAAAAGACTAAAAAAACGTAAGAGTAACACTAGAATAACACGCGGTAACAAAAAAAAAAGTAAAAAAAAAAATAACGTAAGAGTAACACTTGAATAACATATGGTAAATAAAAAAGTAAAAAAAATAACATAAGAGTAACACAAGAATAACACGCGGTAAAAAAAAAAAAGAAAAAAAACGTAAGAATAACACTAGAATAACATGCCGAAAAAAAAATAAAAAAAATGACGTAAGAGTAACACTACAATAACACGTGGTAGCAAAAAAATTTACTAAAAAAACGTAAGAGTAACACTTGAATAACACGTGGTAACAAAAAAAAAAGTTTTAAAAAAATAACGTAAGAGTAACACTTGAATAACACATGGTAACAAAATTTTTTTAAAAAAATAACATAAGAATAATAAAAAAATAGAATTATGAGAACATAAGAGTAACACTACAATAATACTTTGTTAGTACCAACTCACCATAAGAACTAAACTCACGAGATCCCGCCTCTATATATATATATATATATATATATATATATATATAATATATATATATATATATATATATATATATATAATGGGTCATTTCATATTTGGTTGACATGATCTACAACTAATTGTAATTATGATCAACCAATCATACTTATTTCAAATGTTTCATAAACATTAAGCATTATAATATAACAATTATAATATTGAATCTTATTTAATCATATTACAATAAGATATATTTCTCACTTGTAAACTTGTTCTGTTTAAGGGATTAATTAATCTGTATCAATATACAATTAATTAACTTTCTTGATTAGGGAATCGTCCTTTCGGTGTGACCTCAAGGGATCAACTGATCACCATCGTCATACGACAGTAACGTCAAACTCTAGAAAGCCAATCGTTATCGATTAATGTGGATCAGTTGACTATAATGTTAATCATCCCTTTGTATTCTTGTTAATGAGGTTTAATTAAGTTATCACTCTATTGTTGAGGACACTCACTCCAACAGGTACCACCACCCACCATTCGAGATTCCACCATAAGTAGACCCTAACCCTCAAATTACCACCTACCACCCAACCCAACTCACCAAACGACAACAAAAAAGATCGTCTTACCATTCTCATAACGTCCTCGACCACCATATTTGAGATGAAGGAGAAGCTAGACTCGCCGCGGCATAGACGACAATGTGGATCGCTTGTCAGAGTGAAGTGGATTGTTGAATTGGTAGTAGCAGTAGACGAATAAGGCGCCACCATGGTGGTGGCTCATGAGGTGTTGAGGAGAGTGGTTGAGAAAGATGTGGGCATGTCTTACCATTATACAAAATATATTTGTTGATGACCTGGCACCGAGAAGAGGGGTCTGGCGAATGGTAAATGGCGGCTGATGGAAAGATATGGGATTTTGAGAAGGGAGGGTTGGTTTGAGAAATTGAGGATGATAAATAACCTAATTAGGTTAATTTGTGGGTGGGGTAGTGGGGCTGGGGTGTATACTGCTTATTTTGTTTTAAAACTCTTTTTTTTTTTTAATGTTAAAAAAGGGTCCTAGGGTCGGATTGGGTCTAGACAATCAAATCCATATCTAGACCCGTTTTCAAACTAGTGGATCCGGATCTGATCCATATTCACAAGGTCCAAAATATTGGGATCCATATCCTACCCATTAGAGTTGGGTCCAGCGATTCTAGACCGGATCCATGATTCATTGTCATCCATTGTCATCACAGTCATTTCTCCCGCCCTTGGCAAAGACCACAGAAGAGAACACTTTTTTTGGACTTGAGGTTGTAATTAATGGATGATAGGTGAACAATAATGTTATCAGATGATTAACCAATAAAAATCCTTTAAATCACAGTCATTTATTTATTTTGGCCAGTTGGCCTTAGCAAAAGACTAAAGAGAGACGACAAAATCATTTGTGGACTTGTAGTTGTAATTAATGGATGACATGCGAACAATAGTGTTATTAGCTGTTTAAATTTCCCAAATAAAAGTCTTTTCAATATAGAAACTTAAAAAATAAATGAAAAACCATAAAATAAAATTGGTTAACACATGAGCGGGGTAGATAATTTTGTGATAATATTAATATAAAAGTGTTTTATACAATTTAGTGTTTGTTTGGTTGTCTGATTGCCCCTTATAAATCATGGGATTTGGAAAATCCTATAAAACACAAAATTGGCTTATTTGGTTGACCATTTTTTGGGGATAACGTAGGCATTCAAAATTTCAATGAATTTCCTACTCCTCTACAATTTAGGAGGTGGATTACCTAGTCCCCTAGGTAATTGCAGACTCCTGTGTAATTGAATTCCTAAGTAGGCAACCAAATGGATTCAGCTGATTCACATGAATATCATGCGGGGACGAATTTCGTATTCCTATGGACAATCAAACGATACCTAAATGTAACAAGTTTTAACATAAGTGGTAAAACGAAGGTTTTAATTTGCTCTCCGGATAATTACAAGAAGGTTAACATATAAAGATAATTAAATCGCATGTGATCGTGTAATTAAAAATTATTTCCAAATGACAATAAAGATAATAGAGATGGTGATAAATAAAATTATTTAAGCCTTTCAATCTAATTATTTACTCGTATTTATCTCTAGTAACTCGTAATGAATAAAAAAAGATAAATAAATAATTCAGACAATAATGTTGATCCCTTAGGGAAGAAGTGTGTTAATGACCTACATATATTAAGCTCATGATAAATTGATAATAGTATGTACGTAGATAGTTCCTCCGTTCCAATAATTTGTATACGTTTGCTTTATACACGTATATAATTAAATGTTTATTTTCTTTTGTTTATATCTTTAGTTACATATTATTAAAAATTACAAAAATTTGGTATTCATAATGTACTCACTAAGATAATTTAAATAAAAATCTAACATAATGATCTATTATGTTATATAATGGAATTTATATTGAAAATTCTTCTCACGAATGAATAGTGCCAAAAACAAACGTATATAATTTGATGGAACGAAGGAAGTATAGCTTATGTACTGCTACTAGAAAATCAAACGCACTCCCTAATTTCTTTATCTTACTCATTTGTGTATCTATTTTATTATTTCATGTCTTTGTTACTCCATCTAATCCAAATCAAAGATAATATTGACTTTTTGGTGGTCAAAGTTCAAAAACTTTCAACAAAAATATCATTAAAAGTATGAAACTTTAAAAGACGCACACACACACACAAAAGGCAGTGTTACATTTCGTTTGGATGAGAGGTAGTATTTTTTACCTTTCAATTTTGCGAATGCTTTCAATAGTACTCGCTTCGTCCTGGTCATTTATTTACCTTTTTCATATCATTTTATATTAAAAAGATTTTTTATGAGTAATTTGAACATCAACGAGACTATGGTTCATTTATCATCCAATGATTATCTATTTTTTGTAGGCGGTATGACTATTAAAGTAACAATGAACAGGAAAGATCTTACAGGACTAGGAAGAAAATGTCGTGGCGTGATGAAGATCATTGCCCTAAAGTTGAATTTGCCCTGCTCGATACACACGGCCTCTTGGCAACCAACCCCCAGGGATACACGACCTCCAAGCCTATGGTGTACGACAAAGACACAGAATGAGAACTACTTGTAGAACGTTGCCAAATATCAGTTTGGAAGTATAGAAAGAGAGAGGGAGATGATTGTTTGTTGTGTGTTTGGAATGATGTAGAATGAGGGTATTTATAGGCTGAACAAGAAGGATCCAGAACAACATTTATGTGCCTTGAAACTCTGTACTTAGAAGACTGTAGAGTCTGCTTAGAAGACTACACAATTAAGGTTGAAAGTATACAATAGTCAGTATGGAAGACTGAACTATCAGTTTTGGAAATCTTGCAATTAACAGCTAAATGACTACTAACAGCTAAGTGACTACTACCTGCTCCAAAAAATAAAAGGAGCCGATGGCCCGCACCGCAGGTGCTCTACCAGAGTCCAGAGCCTAGAGCCCGTGCATGTGCCCGGGCCCGGCGTGGCGTGGCGAGCGCGCGCGCGTGTGTGGCAGTGGAGTCCCTCCACTACTACATGTCTAGTAGTATCACAAAAGTAGTCACTTATAAATAACAGATTCATGGTTTATTTTTCCTATGTGGGATACCAGTAAGCTTCTTTTGAAGCAATTACTTCCAAAAATCCCCCACATGATTCAAAAGAACGGAGAGAAGAACTGATATAAGGCAACGGAACATAAGTCTTAAGATGACAATGTCATGTGGACTTGAATTGTCACCCAGTGTATACAATTACGTGGTACAGCCGTATTGAGTAGCCTTTGTCTTTGAACTCTCCACGGTGATTTGTACCAAGTAACTGCGCACAAACCCGTATTCGAATCTGCGTTCGTCCTTGCGAAATAGTCATAAACTAGTGCCCCCATATGCCTGGTATTTCGTGAATGCTCTAGAGGTCCTAAAGCCTAAGAACCTCATAGAGGGCTGGGCAATTCCCCCACATTCACATAGGTTAGTTCATCAGATTTGCCTGTCACAAACCACCCATAAAGAACTATGGACTTATTAAGAGCTTAGCTCAACCTTCCTCACGTGACAGATGTAACACAATATAAAAGAGAAAATATTACATCACGTTTTATTATAAATAGGAATGGTAGTAGTATTACAACATGAGATCCTTGTGACTTCGTTTGGCCCATTGAACTTAGTTAAAACCCATTCCTTGTGCTGACTTCAGCACTAATTTTCTGCAGAGGCCTTTCGTGAGAGGATCCGCAATGTTCCTCTCCGATTTTACATATTTCAGTGATATCACATTATTTATGATCAGATCGCTTACTATGGCATGTCTCAAGCGTATTTGTCTTCTTTTCCCGTTGTAAGCTTGATTTCCTGCCACACCAATTGCTGCGTGAGAATCGCAATGCATTGAGACTGATGGAGCTGGTCTCCCCCACAAAGGAATGTCTGATAGTAGATTCCTTAGCCATTCAGCCTCTTGTCCTGCCAATTCTAAAGCAATAAATTCAGACTCCATAGTAGATTTAGCAATACATTTTTGTTTAGAGGATTTCCATTAAATAGCACCACTAGCCACAGTAAACACAAATCCACTCGTAGAATGAATCTCATCCTTATCAGACACCCAATTAGCATCACAATAGCCTTCTAAAACACAAGGATTTTTGGAATAGTGTAGACCCCAGTCCATAGTTCCTCTAAGATATTTCAGAAGTCTAAGTAAAGCATTCCAATGTGACTGATTTGGGCTATGAGTGTACCTGCTGAGTCGACTTAACGCGTAAGCAATGTCTTGTCTAGTATAGTTCATGAGAAACATAACACTTCCAATAATCTTAGCATATTCTTCTTGGTTTATACCATCACCTTTGTTTCTTTAAGTGAATACTATGATCATATGGAGTTTTCACAGGTGCACAATCAAAACAATCAATTTTTTTCAAAATTTTCTCGACATAATGTGACTGATCCAACCGCAAATCATATTTAGTCCCAGTGATTTTTTATTCCAAGAATAACATCCGCTTCACCTAAATCTTTCATGTCAAATTGTGAGCTTAGAAAAGACTTAGTGTTATTAATAACATCCATATTGGTGCCAAAGATAAGTATATCGTCAACTTATAGGCACACAATTACACATCCAATATTATCAGTCTTAGCATAAACACAAGCATCCGAATCATTTACATGAAAACCGTGAGAAAGAATAGTTTGGTGAAATTTGTCATACCATTGTTTGGGAGCTTGCTTTAGACCATACAAAGATCTAACGAGTTTGCATACCTTGTCTTCTTGTCCCAAAACCACACAACCTTCTGGTTGTTTCATATAGATTTCTTCGTTTAGATCTCCATTTAAAAAGGTTGTTTTTACATCCATTTGATGCACAAAAAGATCATGTATAGAAGCTAATGCAATCAAGGCTCTAATAGTTGCAACCTTAGTGACAGGAGAATAAGTGTCAAAGAAATCCAAACCTTTGGTTTGTCGATTACCACAAACGACAAGTCTAGCTTTATACTTACCAATAGACCCATCTGGTTTAAGTTTCTTCTTGAATACCCATTTATTTGCTAGAGGTTTACACCCTCTAGGAAGGTCGGTAAGGATCCAAGTGTTGTTGCTTTTGATGGAGTCTATCTCAAAAAATCGAGTCGACAAAACTCATGGCCTCTCTATAAGTTCGGGGATCATTTTCAAGAACATAAGCACATGTGTCTTCTTCGTCAAGATGTACCTTTTCTGTCAAAAAGGTGATGAAGTCAGACCCAAAATCCTTTTCGATTCTGGCCCTCTTGCTTCTTCTAGGTTCAACTTCTGTACTAGAGGAAACAATATCAACATTCTCATAAACAGATGTTATTAGTCGAGATTTAGGATTAGTTTTCATAGGAAAAATATCTTCGAAAAACACAACGTCTCTTGATTCCTTAATAGAACAGAAACCTGAACCGTCTTTAAGGATGAACCTGTAAACTGCACTGTTATAAGCATATCCAATTAATATACCGTCTATCGTTTTTGGTCCAATTTTGCTTCTTTGGAATGCAGGTATTCCAATCTTCCCTAGACACCCTCACACTTTGAGGTAATTGAGATTGGGCTTGTGACCTTTCCAAAGTTCATACGGAGTCTTGTCCAATTTTTTGTGTGGAACCCTGTTGAGCACATAGCAAGCAGAAAGAATGGCTTCGCCCCACATGTTAGTAGGCATACCAGAACTAATAAGCATAGCATTCATCATATCTTTTAAAGTTCTGTTTTTCCTTTCAGCTATTCCGTTCTGTTGAGGGGTGAAAGGGGCGGTGAACTCATGAATTATGCCATTTTCCTCGCAAATTTTCTTAAGGGGATAATCATATTCACCGCCTCTGTCTGACCTAACTCGTTTTATTTTTAAGCCTAATTGATTCTCAACATCAATTTTATAAATCAAAAATTTTTGTTCCGCTTCATCTTTGGAGCTTAGCAAATATACTTTCGTATATCTGGAAAAATCATCTATAAAAGTTATGTAGTTACGCTTACCTCCTCTACTCATAGAGTTTCTGAAGTCTCCCAAATCAGTATGAATTAATTCGAGAAGTGTTGAGGCACGATTCACTTGCTTATTGAAAGGTATTGTGGGATGTTTAGCCTTTCCACAGAGTTCACATTTGTCAAAAGAGTATTACTGAATCCATGTATAAGGTCAAGATGTTTTAATTTTTTAATCGAATCGACATTAACATGACCTAGTCTAGCATGCCATAAAGAAATGGACTCGGCAATATAAACAGAAGCTTGAGAACTTTTATTAATAGTTACCACGTCCAGCACAAATAAGCCATTATTACAAAAACCTTTTCCGACAAAATTATTATTCCTAGTGAGTACAAGTTTGTCAGATTCAAAGGAAAGTTTAATACCTGCCTTATTAAGAGGAGAACATGAAATGAGATTACGACGTATTTCGGGAACATGAAGTACATTGTTAAGTTCAAGGACCTTACCGGAAGTCAATTTTAGTTGCACTTTACCTTTGCCAATGACCCCCGTGGTACTCGAGTTTCCCATGAACACGCATTGCCCATTGGTTTCAGGAATGTATTCTTTGAATGCTTCTTTATTGGAGCAAATGTGGCTAGTAGCTTCAGTATCTAGAGTCCATTCGGTTGAGTTGCTTACCAAATTTACCTCGGAAACGACGGCTGCAATAACTTCATCGGTTTCAGTGAGATGTGCTTGAGGTTTGTTCCTTGTCTTGCCATTTGACCCCTTTGGACAGAATTTGGCGGAGTGGTCTGTTTCTCCACAGGTGAAACATTCTCCTTTGAATGGTCTTTTTGGTTTGAAATATGAATGGTTTTGTATACCATGGATCTGGTTAGAGCCCTTGTGATTGTTGTGGCGCCTAGGAGCCATGTTTTGATTCTTGGATTCAACGAGGTTAGCATTAGAAGAGGAATGATCAACTTGTTTCCCTTTCGACTGAATGCGGTTTTGTTCTTCGATCTTTATATGAGACACAAGCTCAAGAAGAGTGAAATCTTTCTGTTTATGTTTCATTGAGTGCACATAGTTCTGCCAGGATGAAGGAAGTTTCTCTAGCAGACAATTAGCTTGAAAAATTTCACAAAATTTCATACCTTCTGAAATAATATCAGCACATAAGGTTTCATATTCATGAACTTGATCTAAAACGGGTTTGTCGTCAGTTATACGGAAATTCAACCATCTATTGCAAGCATATTTCTTGGTGCCAAAATCATCGGTTCCGTATTTAGTTTTAAGAGCATTCCATATGTCTTTTGCAGTCTCAAGCTTACTATAAATTATAAAAAGAGGTTCACACATACAATGCAGAAGAAGACCACGACAAGTTTTATTATCCTTAGCAAAATCCTGTTCACTGTTTTCTGGTGCTTCAGATTTAGTTAAGGTATAATCGACCCCTAACTGACTTAAAAGAAAATCTATTTTATCTGACAATTTTTCCCATCAAATAAATCCAATTGTGACATGTCAGGAATAAAAACAGTAGGCATAAGGGTAGGATTAAAAGAAGCAGCAGAAACCGGTGTACACATATCGCCTAAAATTTTTTTTTTTTTTAAATAAAATTTAAATTCAACTTTAGGCTGTAGGCGGTATGACTATTAAAGTAACAATGAACAGGAAAAATCTTACAGGACTAGGAAGAAAATGTCGTGGCGTGATGAAGATCACTGCCCTAAAGTTGAATTTGCCCCGCTCGATACACACAGCCTCTTGGCAACCAACCCCCAAGGATACACGACCTCCAAGCCTATGGTGTACGACAAAGACTCGGAATGAGAACTACTTGCAGAACGTTGCCAAATAACAGTTTGGAAGTATAGAAAGAGAGAGGGAGATGATTGTTTGTTGTGTGTTTGGAATGATGTAGAATGAGGGTATTTATAGACTAAACAAGAAGGATCCAGAACAACATTTATGTGCCATGAAACTCTGTACTTAGAAGTATGGGTGAACAAAAAGTGGTCCGGACCGGCAAACCGGATACATACCGGTCCGGTCTTCGGGTCCCAAAAAATATGGTGACCGGTCTCCGGTCCGGTTCGGTCCGGTCCACACTTAAAAAAATTAAATTTTCCCTTTTAACGTATAACCGGTCCGGTCCAAACCCGGAAAAAACCGGACCTTAAGGGTTCCGGTTCGGTCCGGTCCGGGTCCCCTCTTAGCCGGTCCGGTCCGGTTCGGTCCGGTTTTGGACCGGTGAACACCCCTACTTAGAAGATTGTAGAGTCTGCTTAGAAGACTACATAATTAAGGTTGAAAGTATACAATAGTCAGTATGGAAGACTGAACTATCAGTTTTGGAAATTGTGCAATTAACAGCTAAATGACTACTAACAGCTAAGTGACTACTACCTGCTCCAAAAAATAAAAGGAGCTGATGGCCCGCACTGCAGGCACCAGAGCCCGGCCCGCCGTGGCGCGCGCGCGAGTGTGGCTGTGGAGTCCCTCCACTACTACATGTCTAGTAGTATCACAAAAATAGTCACTTATAAATAACAGACTCATGGTTTATTTTTCCTATGTGGGATACTAGTAAGCTTCTTTTGAAGCAATTACTTCAAACATTTTTTTCTTGGTCTTTATTTAATCTCCTACCTTAGAAATCCCCTGCATTACATTTTCATGTTTGGCGGTTTTAAATCACACAAAACATTTCTTTTACTTATACATGGAACATGGCTCACAAAAGGTTTACCAATAATGAAAATAGAGAGGGATTAATATTAATTTCAGTTAGTCTGACTTGCGACCCGTCACAAGTTCAAGTATTAATGTTATGCTGAGTAGTAAAATTGTTATGACCACCAAATGATAACATAGAATTATAGAAAGTTGGAAATTATAGACAACTTAAATCAAATTCGAAATTATTACTAGACGAAGAAAACTACCGAGCATATTTTCGAAGAGAAATTTTTCTATTATCAGAGGTCAACGGCTGAATTAGTATGATGGTTTTATCACTTTTATGTGTATGTAAATTGTAATACAGTTGGTCCCAATCAAGACGGAGCGTATCCGTCTTCAATGAAGACGGAGCGGGTCTCCTCTCACAAAGAGGCAAGTGGGTAACTAAATGGATTCCCATTTTTCCTCCACTTGGCTCCTTGTGAGAGGAGACCTGACTCGTCTTCATTGAAGATGGATATGCGCCGTCATCAATGAGAATTTGTGATATATATTATGTAATACTCCCTCTGTTTTTTACATATAACTTTCTCACATTTTGAGACACTCACTTCTCTCTTCAATATCTCTCAATATATAAAATTAAATATTATCATATGTATACTCATATGAAAGAGCTTTTCGTTAGGAATTTAATGATATTATTTTTATAATTTTTAAACAAATATCTTTTTTGAAATATTAAAGTTAAAGGTTTGCCTCGAAAAAGTACATATATAAAAGAATGGAGGGAGTATGTAGTACACAAATTATTATTTCGGACGTGCTATTTCCGTCTGAAAAATAAGACGAAATTATGTTGCCACTTTTTGATAAAATGTAACCACAGTTTATAGCAACTTGTTTTTAATAGTGGTTACATCTAATTGTAAAGTGGTTACAAAATCCCGTCTTATTGCTTCAAACTAAAATGGCATGTCTGAAACAAGAGCAACTGGTAGTAGTATGATTCTCAAATCTTTAATTTTTTTAGTTAATCCCGTATATATTAAAACCCAAACTTTTAAAGCCTCCATATTAACCCACGTCATCATAACACTTTTTTTTTCATGTACAAATATGACTAATAGAAGTAATGGTGGACCCCACCTGTTTTTGCTTCATTACTTTCTTAAAAGTATAGACTTTAACGTCTACTTCTTTTCATATGTATTTTTTTTTTCACTATTTATTTTTGTTCTAATATTTATTTTGGCTTTTTCATGAATATATTTGCCTTATATAACTCATTTGGATGATTAAATACATGCTCAAATAAAACTGTACTCGAATAAACGATTGGAAATATCTGAGAAGTTTTATAAAACGTCAACAAAAAATTATGCGCTGTTGACAGTTTTCCTACTTTAACTTAGATATTATAATAAAATATACACAAATAATTAACACGGTGAGAATACTTTCTAGATTAATTTTTTACTATTTAAATGAAAATCACAATAGATTTAACAAAAATAAATAAAATATTGAAGATATTACAAATTAATAATAAAAAAATTAAATTCAACAAATATAAATTAAAACGAATAATGATAATGATTTTTCAACAAATTAATAATCAACGACGATAATTAAAATATTACAAATTCTTGTTTACAACCGTCGCATATGCGACGAGTTAAGTGTAACCACTTTTTTATAAATAGTGACCATTTATTAATAAACAGTAACCATCTTTTATAACTTGAAAATGACATTTATTATCAAGGTAGTCACTATTTAACAAAAAGTGGTCACATTTTGCAAAAAAAATGGGGAATGAGCCCGTCGCATAGGAGAGTTACTATTAAAATATATATTAAATTAAAATTTACTATAAAAACCCTACCATTTGGACCAGACTTGGACGTGAATATTCCATGCTTGAACCTTAGCCAAGATGCGGGAGATCTATAGCTAGGAGCAAATCATTTTTAAAAAAAAATGTTGTTGGATTTGTTTGAATTATCGTCATTAATACATGAATGTGAATAGATGTCGTGATATCATATGGAGTACTACTTGGTAGGAACTTATTGATGAATCTTGAAATAGAGGTTTATATTGTTGGGTTACTTGAAAAAGTGTGTATAATCATTTTATACAAAATTAGTGTAAAAAATAAGTTAATGACAAATATTCCCCTTTTCAAAACGTGGGTAGTTTACATAGAAACTTTGGAGAGACGATCTCACAATAAATTATTGAGAGACATTTTTGTCATATCCCTTGATATAATTTAGTACCATTTATATTATTAATTGTCACTTACAATGTATCTTTTGTTTGCTACATGTTTTCATATTAGAACAGTTGTACCTATTTCATCATACGGAGTATATTCTAACAATTTTAAATTCGTATCCAATTTTATAGTAAACGTACACATTTTATTACTTTTGGTTGTACCGTTTTTCCATCAGTTTATATTTAATCTCTCAATAAGTAAAATTGTAAGGTCGTATTATACAAATTTAGTGTAAAAGCGCCTTCTATAAGAATTATTATGCGTAAAATATATTTAGCTAATTGTATAAATTCCACCCAATTATATTATGTATAGTTTGTTAATAATATATTTACTATTTTTCATAAAAACACTCACGTGCAATTTTGCAAGGGGTTAAAACTAGTTATTTGTATCATTCTCTTGGTAGGGCGATTGAAAATTAACGCTATTTTTATTGAGTTTTCAAGTCAACATTGAACAACCCCACTCCTTGACCGAAAGGAAAATAAATCAACGACCCAATAAAGTAACAAAGAAAATTGAAAGGTGCTTTGTAGAAGTTTTATACGAAGTACTCTGTAAGACTCAGTTTCAGGCTAAGATACTGCCCGCAAAATATTACTCTCTCTTATTCTCTAGGTTCTTCCACGTTTATTTTGCACAAATATTTAGTGGTATGATAATATGTAGATGTAATTGAAAGTAAAAGAGAGAATGTGAAATCATAAATTATTATAATCACAAATGATAGACAAATTAAAAAAGTAGAAGATTTTAATGAATTTGTCGTTTCAGGAAATGTGGAAGATCTTAGAGAATACGAGGGAGTAATAATTAAGAGGATTTTAGTAGCAATAATAATATTTTAGATTATTTCTACATGTTTAAGGTTTAAAAATAATCTGACAGTCAAATAAAAGATCATCTGCAAAATTAAAGGAGAATTTTATTAATTTAAGAGTAATTATTTACTTCATTGTTGAGCCCCCCGCTCCTCCACAGCGGACTTATAGAATTTGGTGCATGAGACCGACTCACAAGCAGGTGAAATTCCATCCTAAAAGCATGCATTGCACGCGGTAAACACTAGTACTAGTTGAAGAGTATGGATTCCTATTTCCTACTACCTAAGAGGAGGAGGGGTGATTAGGTACCTTTTTAAAATTTCAACTAGTTCTTTGTGAATTAAAGCGAGTTGAATCGAGAAGAGAAGAAGAGTTCTGATCGTGGCAACAATAAGTTGAACTGTTACCAGTTCCTTTCAGAATAAAGCGAAGTTGTACCTGACAGTATTGATGATGATTGTTATGCTTAAGAAAAGTACGTAAATTAAAGTGCAGCGGAATTAACTTAAAAGAAGATCAACACACGATTTTGAATTGGTTCGGCCTACAATCTAAGGGCCTACATCCAATCTTCATTATATTGCTTGGTTAATAAGAAATTTACTCCGACAACTTAAAAACCCCTACTACAATAAAATGGCCAACAGCCTACTCCGTTTGCGAAAGAGTTTAAGGACACACCTGTCCTAAAATTCGACTCTTGAACTGAAAAGTTACAGGATCTTTGTTCCTCGAATTTTGTTCTCAAAAGAACGGATGCGGACAATTTGAAGATCTAACTATTCAACTAACAAGAACATATTACAATGGCAACAGTAATCTGAAATGTAACTCTTGAAGACTTTGAAATAATTTGCAAAGAGAAAGGTTTTGAAAACACTTAAAATAATTTTGCAAATGAAAGAATATGCTCTAGAAAGTCTTAAGAAATATGAGAGTTGACTGCTCTCTATTTATAGAGAAATAAGGATGACTTGAAATTATTAAATAAATATCGTAAGAGTGTCAACACTCAAGCAAGTGGGTAAAAATGATGCTCCACAAAAGTGGGTGCTTTATTATTAAAGGTGGACCGAAAAGAGAGCTCAAAGTCTTCCTCAAAATGTTTTAACTTTTAAATCTAGCTTTTAAACACAAAAGAGTGTCTATCTCTTTTAAGAAAGATGCTCCAAGAAAAGATTCAATTCCCAATTTTTCTTACAAACCATTTTAAAATCATTTCAAATAAATTGCAATCTCATATTTTAGAAGGAAACTCATTTTTAAAGGATTTTGGATTTAAATAATAAAAACGAGTTTGCTCAAGAGGTTACAAACAAAGGAAACGGTCACACTCACTATGATTATAGCAGATTAGCGTTAATCTTGCTTTTCAGACATAGGCAGCAGTCATACTTACTGTTATCAAAACAGATGAATATAACTCTTGTCATTTCTCGTTGTCATGTAGTATATTCAAGTACTTTTACCACTACAAGAAAACGGTGTTCAGGCGACCGAAGTTGGCGACTGAATTTAGTCGCCAAAATGAATTTGGCGATTGAAATTAGTCGCCAAGGCCCAGTCGCAGGCCTTAGTCGCCAAATAGAATTCAGGCGACTAATTTCAGTCGCCAAATTGCCAAAATGGCGACTGAAATCAGTCTCCTATTGACAATTTCAGTCGCCAATTTGGCGACTGCTCTTGGCCTTCAGTCGCCAATTTGGCGACCACTATGAGTCATTCAGTCACTAAATTTGCGACTGAATTCAGTCGCCATGACCATTAAAACAGAATTTTTTTGCAAAAAAGCAGGGCCTTTGATGACTGAATACAGTCACTATAAGAACATTTCAGTCGTCAAAACCCTGCTTTTTTGCAAAAAAAAAATTGTTTTCATCCTGCCATTTCATTACCATACCATGTAAGTACAATAGTAAACAACAACAATTTCACACATTTACAACACCACAATGAGAAACCAACACTCTCATATATAACATGAAAATCAAATCAAGTTTACAAATCTTGAAAAAGGTTAAGAAATCCAAGTTTAAACATCACAAATAACAAGTTTCTAAACCAAAATCAAAAGCCAAAGAAACCCATTTCGGCTTACACATCGGCACCTCCATTGGCATCATCATGATATCGCCGAAAGGGATTCGGACCTTGGTTCCATGTGTTGAACAAGGTTTCCATGGCTTTAAACTTTTCTTTCATTTGCCGAACTTCTTCATCCCTTTCGGCGTTTCTTCTTCTTTGTTCATCTAGTTGGGCTTGGAGTTTACTTACGACTCACGGCTCGTAAGTTTGTCTTGAGGTAGAAGGCATCCTTGTCGTTGGAGCTTGGTAGAATACATTCTTAGCCGAGCCAATTCTGTACGCAGATCCCTTCTTAAAACCCTCGACCAAGTCGAACCAAATCTCATTATCGGGCTTCTCGGGTCATGACACAGATACCTTTCACTACTTTTTTTGGTATTGTAGAATGATCAGGTCATGACATTATTATCGGGGATAACATCCTCAATCAAATAAGCAATGCGATCAACACAATTAAATGGCAAACTGTACTCACATTTCAAAGTTACTATCCTAGAGGCGGCTTCTAACAATGACATTTTGCTCCCTTCATATAGTGGTTTTTCATAAGCATTTAACATGTCAAAAAAGGTTTTTGCTTGTGGGTGTGGTTCTTCTTTATTCATTGGTATATGATCATTATTGAAAATATTAGAGTCAAAGGCATGTCTTTTCTTATCAAGCGGTAGGACGTCTTTTCTTATCAAGTCTTTCTTCATACATCCATGTACGTTCCAATCTCTTCATTCTAATCTAAACATTAACCAACACAACAAATACAAATACTAACAAAATTAATATCAACAACACTAATATTATTAACTTACTAACACTAATCAAGCAACAATACTAACAACACTAATCAAAACCCCTATACTAACAACACTAACACAAATCATGAAAATTATCAAAACCCCAATACTAACTAAGTTAATACTACCACTAATCAAACCCCAATACTAACAACAATAATAAAAATTACAATCACTAACACTAATTCAAACTTCACCAAACCCTAACTAAATAACATCTAAAAACCTAATAAACATTACAAATCTTTAAATATATCTATCAAATCATCAAAAACTAATGAAAATCATAAATTAAACAACTAAACTTAACATTAATTTAAGAAATTGAAATTAAAACTATAAACATACCTTCAAAAACTAAAAGAAAATGTGGAGAGGAGAGATATCCCGCCGTTGGAGTAGTGGTCGGAGCGTGGTGGTTAACGGAGTAGAGTGGTGGTGGTGTCGGAGCAAGGCGAATGTCGCGTGATGAGGTTTTTTTTTTCAGAATTGGTAAAGTAAGAGGGAAGGGGGGGTTTGTCGCGGAATCAACCTATAATAGAGGTTGGCGACCGATTTTGGCGACCGATTTTGGCCAATTTAGCGACTAAAAGTAGTCGCCAAAGTGTGTTTCAGTCACCAAATTGGCGACTGAAAGTAGTCGCCCGAGAGTTTTTACAGATTTTTTTGGAATTGCTTTAGTCGCTAAATTGGCGACTACTTTCAGTCGCCAGTTTGTTTATCCAGTCGCCAATTTGGCGACTAATCTAACCGGTCGCCTTTTATTAGTCGCCCGAAATGAGAGTTCTTGTAGTGTACAAATGTGCTCACATCTTAAAACAACAACTATGACCGAATTCTTGACTTCTTTCTTGATTAACATTGCAATTGGAGAGGCATTGGAACCTAAAAGACAATCACTTGACAAACATGTTAAATTGGCACGTCATCATCAATATGAACTCAGCACTAGTACTAGTACTACTTTCTTTATTTCACTGTTATTGTCCTAATTTGACTAAAAGTTATATTTACGTAATATTGGTGAAATATCATAAATGACCTATGACCCAATAAACTTTAAAAAAATATAAGCATAATTTGTGAAAGGAGAAGTTGTATAAGTATTGAATAATTAATTTGAAATATGAAAAACTAATAAAAGGAAGACATTAAAAGTGGGATGAAGGGTGTAATATATTATCAATATGTCTCTCTTAAGCCAGGTTTATCCGTCTTAAGAATAAACGGCTCAAATACTACCTCATTTGACTAGATAGGACAAATAATTTGTTATTATCTGAGAACTTTCTTTTTATCATACTCTGATATTTGATCTTCAGTTTGTGACGGATAATGTCTTTCTTCAATGATAATTTTTGATATATTATTATTATTATTATAGTAAGTCTTGCTTAAGAAAAGTATTAACAGTCTAAAGCTTAAGACGAGTCAAGCATTATCAAGTGATGATACTAAAGAAAAATATTTTTGTATATTCTAGTCTCTACTCTCTAAAAAACAAACCAATAAGTAGGGTAATTTGATATATATTTGAATCGTCTTAAACTTAGGACGGATTACACGGATAGTATCCTCTAAAATGAAAATTTATGAAAAAAAATAGAGGGAAACGTAAAGGGTAGGAGTAGACTGTAGACATGAAGTCGTGCACTTTTTACCAAGTGAAGAATTGATCAATCAAGGGCCCAGGTTATGATGAGAGAAGCACGGGCCCCATATGAGATCAACAGATGCAGAGTAATTGGGCAACGGGCCCCACTCAAGTTGAGCATAACGACAAGAGAATCTGGCAAAAAGTGAGGGGTAGAAATGTGGATTATGATGTCATCTCTTTTATACCGTGCCTACTGCCTAGTAAAAGGTGAAAATAGTGTAAAACAAATATCACAATACAATATCCGTCTATAATTATAAACGGGTCGGATTTCTCCCACAAAGAAACAAACGAGGTGCATGTAAAAAACTAAGTGATAATTTTAACACAAATATTTCACTCGAATTCACTCTATTTTCACACTTAAAAAAAGTAATGATGAATACAATTTTTAGAGTTTATTTAAGCTTTTAATACCTTTTAAATTTGATTTAATATTAACTTAGGAATTGAGGATTAAATTACACATAATGCAATGCAATTAATATGTACACTAAAAATTTATTTTCTTCTTTAATACCTTAAATACAGTTATAAATGCATTATTTATTATTTTCCAAGAGAGAATTCACTCTAATTAAATTTTACGCGGTAACTAAAACATGTCAGGAGAGAAAAAAAGGTTTGAGTCAAAAACTAAGAATACTAATTCTTATTAGTCACATAAGACGAATTTACATATGTAGTACTCCTTATTCCGGACTAGCTTGTAGTCTTGTACTCGGTCGAGTAAAGGTCACTCGACCGAGTTGTGTGAGTACTCTGCCGAGTAGGGTGCATTCGGCCGAGTGAGGTTGTAGTGTCAGTTAGGCAGCCTTTTTTTTTGTGGCACTCGGCCGAGTGCAATGCGCTTTTATCGGGCGGTTTAATTAAAGATAATTAAGAGGTATTAAAGATAATTAAGAGGTATTAAAAAGAAATTCCGTCAGTTAACTTTCATAATCAACCCTAATCTCCTCAAAACTCTCTCATAACATCTTAATCACCTTTAATCATCCTAAGGCTCGGAGTTTGATCGCATCTAAGTAATCTCGTCTTTGTGCTTTGTAATCATTATAGGCAGTTGTTGAACCCTAATTGAATTGGAGGAAAGAAGGATTTGATGGTTATTGATTGTTTAGGAGGGGACTTTGTAGAGGAGGAATTTTGATTGTGATTGCATAATGCCGGTTTTGCTTACATGTAGGGTTTCCATACTCAGTACTTTTGTATGATGATTAACGTGTTGAGATACTTGCTGTTGTGATTGATGTTGATGATGATGGTGAGTGTTGTGACGATGATGATGGTGGTGGTTCGGAGTAGGAGTTGGGTGGTTACTTGGTTACTATTTTGGTGGTCCGCCGGGAGACGAGTCACACCTCGAGTTCACCTCTCGTGGCTATCTCGCCACGAGGGGCATGTGCACATTAATGTTCCGGGTCTATCGCTATGACGCATAGGGAATTTTAATTTTCAGTGATGCAGTATGGCATCAATATGTGGTTATTGCAGGTCAGGTCTACAGCCTGATGCTGCCGGGTTTACCGCTGCGGTGGTAGCTCAGTTACTGAAACTTGATGATGTTGGTGGTGGTTGACGGATGGTCACATATTATTGTTATTATTTTCTTATGCGTTGATTGATGTATGACGGTACCGACCCCGTTAATGTTTTCCAAAACTGTTGTGATCCATTGGAGAATGGTGAGCAGGTGTCTGCTACCAGATATTCTGTTTGATCTCGCATTGGGAATTGGATGGGATCGCCGCTGACGAGTCTTAGCTTCTGTTGTCACTTAGTTTACATAGACTTTTACTTCGTTATAGTTGGTTTGGAATATTGTTAAAACGATGTGTCACTAGTACTTTTGGAATAATGTAATGTAATCGTGATTTAAACTATTACTTAATAAGCATTGTTTCGTTATTTTCTATTTGATATGTACTATCTCGGGCAACCGAGATGGTAGCATCCCGATTTACTAATGAGGTCTTGTATGACTCTTATTACAACATCCATAAAAGTGGATAACATAAGAGTATACTCCGTATTTGGTATTTTGAGTGATTAGGAGATAGCTTCCTTTTTTGGACTCCCACTTCTTAAATTTTTTTCAGATCATATAAGCTCAGTTTTGAAGAGTTCGGATTACATGAGTTCATTTTAAATACTATATATTCACTCTAGTACAAATTTTATAAATATAGATCGTACAAGGTCATTTCAATAATTCAAGAAAAATTGGAAGAAATAAAGTCTTACTCGGCATTAAAAATATATACATGGGTTGAATCTAGATGGTGACGCATAGCCAACTAGACCGTCAACCAATGACTTATTGCTTCAAACGGGTCAAACTCTCTCACAAAACAGCAAGTGGAGTAAGTGGGGCAATTATCCATTATCTCGCCACTTACCCAACTAACTCTTTGATGAAGGGATTTGACCCATCTAAAGCAATAAGACGGATCTCCCAGATTAAAACAAGAATCTGTGCTGTTCTAAGACATAAGCAAAGAAAACAACGTTAGAATCTAATCCCGAGCCATAACCTGTATTTCAACCCGACCCGACCCGGTACCCAGATCTGCTCGGCCTGGCAGCTCGACTTGGTAATCATGAAAATGAAAGGTAAGAGACGTTCGGAACACGCGCGGCAAAAGTAAAGTGGAAACAGTCCACACAAATGACGTAAGAGAAAGGGCACAAGGGTCGTGAGTGGGTCCTTCCGTGTTCCAACTGTGGGAAGAGTAAACTTAGCAAACGTACCAAAACAGATCCCTTTTAACTTAATTTACCCAAACACCCTTCGCACTCGAATACGTGCAAATGTGCAATATTATGATTTGTCTAAAATAGTTATAAAAACGGGAAAACTCAATAGACAAATTCGAATTTAAAACGGGCATATTCATCTTAAGTTTAACACCAGTTAAATATATCATTTGAAAAAAAATAAGACAAAGGCTGAGTACATGTGGAGAAACAAAAAAATATGTCTTATTTATTCATATGGGATGATACTTGACCTCATATTACATCGATCAGTTTACAAATGCACAATACAATGACTTGGAAATTATGTAAAATAAAAATACATCGACTTGGAAATATGGAAACCACAAATTCTCATTTTTGACGGATATATCCGTCACAAGTTTGATACCCACATGGATAGGAAAAATACAAGTCATCTGTTATTCCATAAGTTTGTCTTATTTACGTAAGTGAGAGATACTTGATCCGTTAAGAGAGACTTAACTATGTGAAAACTAGTATCCTAATTCCTAATATACATATTAGTATATTACAAATTTACAATAATAGTATAGAAGTCGTGCAATGTATGCACGGTACTTACATATTTTACTTTTTTGATATACTATTTATAGATTACAAATTGACATATAATTAGTTTTCAATATTTCTCATCATCATTGTATTTTAATTTGAGAAGAAAAAAAAATTGAAGTAGCAAAATTAATCAAGATTTTTAGTAATAACATAAAATGTGTATTTTAATGAAAGTACTTTTGACACGAAATTAATGATATTACTGTATTTTACAATTATTTTTTTATACGTTAGTCTTTTGCCATAATGAACCAAATTGTTTTATACGAAATTTAATGATATAAAATCATGTATAAGGAAAATAAACTATTTACCACACCCCGTAAAATAAAACAAGGTAACTAAAAATTATGATATAAATTGTGGCCAAACTAATTGAATTTTCTTTTGTTCAACGAATCTTACACTTAGACTCTGTTCTTTTGAACTGAAATCGTCTGAACTGAACTGAACTGAACTGAACTGAACTTATTGGATCTGAACTGAACTGAACTGAACTTAATGGACCTGAACTGAACTGAACTGAACTGAACTGAACTGAACTGATCTGAACTTAACTTAACTTAACTTAACTGAACTAATAAAAAGATTATGACAATAATAATACAATAATAAATATTATAATAATTTAATTATTAGTAATATTAATAATATACTAATATGATAAAATAATAATATAATAAGATGTATAAAAATAAAATAGTAATATAATAATAATAATATAATAATAATAATAGTAAAATAGTAATATTACTTATCTAATTATTAATAATAATATACTATAGTAATAAATAAATTAAAAATAGTAATTAAAATATATATGATAAGTATAATTTAATAATATAATATTATAAATAATAATAATAATATATTAAACATTAGTATAATACTATATTAATATAATATAATAATAATATTATAAAATATTAATATAAATGATAACATTATTAGTAATAATATAATATAGTAATAAATATATTAACAAAAGTATCTAAAGAATTAATTAGATCAAGTATAATATAATAATATAAATGATATAAATACTAATAATAGTATAATAATAATAATAATAATAATAATAATAATAATAATAATAATAATAATAATATTGTGAATATATTAATAAAATATTAAATATAATATAACAAAATAATAATAATAATAATAATAAATGTTAGTAATACTAATATTTCCATTAATTAATCGTAATAATATAATAATAAATAAATAAATTAAATATAAATATAATAATAAAAATAAAAATTATAATAATAAATAATAGTGATATAATAAATTTTAAAAAATATATTAATATAATAATAAAAAATATATTAATATAATAATAACAATGATAATAGTAATAATAATAATAATGTTGAAATAAAGTAAGCTGAACTGAACTGAACTGATCTGAACTGAACTGAACTGAACTGAACTGAACTTAATAGAGCTGAACTGAACTGAACTGAACTTATTGGAGCTGAACTGAACTGAACTGAACTTATAAGAGCTGAATTTAAGTCCAAAAGAACAGGGTCTTAATCACATTACAATAAAGGGGAGGAGAGATTCGAACCTAAAACTTATTCGAACCTAAAACTTATTGTCCAAAATACCTTCGTTTTAACCGTTAGATTAAGACATTTTCGATAACTAATTAAAACTTTAATTTGTACTAATTATACTCCAATAATTTATACGAAGTACTCCATAGAACTTATTATTCTTGTTGATAGGAGCCCACAAATTTCCCTGTTACTTGTGTAGGATACTGAAACTTTATTCATGCCAATAATTGATAAGATTTCATATATATCAAATATACCTTCTCCGCTCCAATAAATGGTATACGTTTGTTTTATGCACGGATATCAATGCTCGATTTTTTTTGACAATATCTTTAGTAACATATTACTTAAAAAGTTTTAATTTGATATTCATAATGTAATCGTTAAAGACAATTTTAAACGTCTCATATGCCTATCTTTTGGGTTATATACTAGAATTGTATTTAAAGTTCTCCTCATTTATAAATAGAGGCAAAAAAAAGCAAACGTATACACAGTTCATTGGAATGGTTGAAGTATTTTTTCCGTGCTATTTGAGGTGCACTTATTTTCCTAATTTACATTACCGTTAACCCCTATTTCAGCTTAGAAGTTTGACCCACTTAGTGTGTTGAAGTAGGATGACAAGAGAGAATGCTCAATTATAGCAGTGGTGACTTAGGAGGAAAAACTTCAAATTTTTCCTATACTCTTAATTAGAAAGGGAATTAGGTAGTCTTCATATCTCAGGCTTAAGATTAATATTGTCGTTTTACAGAAAACTGAATGCAATCAATAATGACAAAATTTTGTTTAGTTAGATTACCGTTGAATTGGAGATTTGGATGAATTTCCAACTCTTAATTACAACAGTTTAAGGTAAGTATGATATGTGTTATGTTTTCACAATTTTTTGTTTAAGACAAAAAAATTCATTTTAACCTCAAGGTGGTCAAATATGTCAAATAAAATAAAAGTAACTTGTATAGGAACAACAAGACATTTGTCTTATCCATACAACTGTTAATTAGTTGACCCATTTAAACTTAAGGCATATTGATAAGAGAGACTAATTAGTCTGTATTTCTTATATTTATAAAATTTTAAGTTTTAACTTTAGAGATGTGTTGGGTAAATTCAACTCAAAAAGTATCTGAAACATGATAAAGTAACTAAAGTATGAAAAGATACTCTAACATGAAAAATTAGCTGAAAGTTAAGAGCCGATAAGGTAGCCGATTTCGCAAATAAATCTATTTGGAAAACTAGTTGAAAAGGTAGCTGATATATGATCAAATGCCGTAAAAGAACATGCTTTATTATTGTTATTTTTTTATGTTGAAAGGTAAATAAGGCAGATAAAATAAAGCGAGGTATTTGAAACCTCAAATGCTACATTTCAGGCAGCTTATTTGCGACAAAATGCTACTCCTTTCGCCCGCTCATTTGTTATCTATACGTTTTGGCACAAATACCAAGAAAATGAGAAAAATAATGATAAATTAAGAAGTTCTCTTACATGTCCACTTGCACACAACTCAATCCACTTGTATTGTCAAACAATACCAAAAAAATAAGAGCATTAACAATAGTAGTTCTTATTATTGCAATTGACGTCACAAACTTTATTTAAAAAGTTTATTTACTAAATCATAAAGCTTAATAGGAATAAGAATAGCAATGGTTCACCTTGTGAAGATGAAGAGCTTTTTTAAGAAGAAGATTAAGACGAAAATGAAGACGTTTTATTATTATTTAATTTTCTTGTATTTCTTCAATCGTAAAGTGCGTATTACTGCATTTACGATTGCGGGAGGGTAATAGGAATAAGAACATTAATGGTTATTTGCTAGTATTTAGTATACATTCATTAGGGACCTTTGATGTGTCTTGGATGTTATGAAATGAACTTGTATAAATATCAAGTTAGATAAATTGAATGAGAAGCAATTACAAAACAACAATATAATATCTCGATAAATTCCATCAAAGCTTGTTCTAAATTCCAAGAAATGTGTTCTAAAATACTCCCTCTGTCCCAGTTAATAGTTTACACTTGCTTTATTTTCCCCTAAAAAAATAAAGCAAACGTAAACAATTCACTACGAGAGATAGAGTAAGAAATAGGTTTGTATTGGACTTGATCATGGGCCGGGCCGGGTCGGGTTTGGGCCGGGTCGTGGCATAAAATTAAGCCCAAGTGTGCGGGTCGGGTCGGGTCGGGCCATATGTGTGGGCCTATTTTATTAGCCCAAACCCGGCCCATGCGGGCTTAAAGCGGGCTTCGGGCCAATTCCGGCCAATTCGGGCCTATAATATTTACTCTTCAAATGACTTTAGAAATCTCATTATGTAACTAGATACTCTATCATCGAAAAATTTCATACAAAATTATGTGATTTGATCGGTATTGTCAATGTAAGGAGTATGAATGTAGTTGAACAAATGAATTAGTGAAATGTGCATGTAGTCACGTACGTAGTATTGTTACATAATTTTTCAACAAATGAACGTAAGCTAACATGATAAACTAGTGAAATATGCATGTATAATACTGTTTGAATATTACTAATTTTCACAAATGAAATTTTCTGCCTATCATCATAAGAAATTATTAATTTGAAGTTAGAGATAAGAAGAAGACAAAGGGAGCGGCCAATGATTAATTAAATGCACAATTTTCAGTAGTCAATATTCCTAACGTACTTAGACCATCCCCAAGTAAGGTCAATAAGTAGGTCATGACCTTGCTTGGTCATGGTAATTGCATCATTAAGAAAGATAATCTTGTGACCTTATTTTGTTAATTTGTGACCAAATTCATATATGGTCAATTTGTGACCTTGCTTGAAACAAATTGACCTTATTTGTGACCACTTGTGTGTACCATTTCTATTGGTTGAATATTGAAGAACAAAAAAAAAGGGGCATATTTTGTTAAATTGTTTATTTAAATTTTGAGGAAGTTAATTTAAATTAGTATATAAATTTTTGGCCCATTTTTTTTTTGCAAATCGTTTATTTAATTTTTCGTCGTTTAAATATACCCGTTGGATTAACTATAATATAGTCGTTGGATCGAATATAGCCGTTGGATTAATTATATTAACGGTTCGTACAAATTCATGGCGAAATTCGTGATTGTGCAACTCATAACGCATTAAAAATGATCTTATTGAGCATATTTGGCAAAACTTTCGTAATTAAAAGGAGCTTTTAATGCATTTCGTAGTATTCAATGTTTTAAATTTTTAATTTTTTTAATTATGTATGCGTTATTTTATATGTGAAATTATGTTTTTCCAAAAAAAATTTAATTGTTAATGAAATCGTCTAATAATTTTTCGAAATAATAAAATTGTTATTTAATATTTTTTTCCCGTAAAGTAACTCATAAGATTAACATAGCCGTAAAATATTGGGGTACTTTTTATTCAATTAAGATATTTACAATAATAGAAAAAAATTGATTTATAAAATATTAGGAAAAATAATTAGAAAAGTAAGAGAGAGAAAAATGGGGTAGAGAATGTGGGAAATGATTGGGAATGATGTAAAGTGGAAAATGATTGGGTTGATGACCTAGGTCGTGACCTTCTGCTTGGGAAGGTAAAAGTAGGTCAAGATAATTAAAGTGAGATTAAGATTAAAACTGGATCGCGACCTAATTAGCGCGACCACTGATTGGGGATGGTCTTAAGTACTATGCTCGTTACGGTGTTGTACAATTTTTTTATGAATTGAATATGTTATTTGGCTAAAAAATATAAGTTTGTCATATTAATACATGCAAACAAAGTACTACGGAGTACTAAATGACAATTGATTTGTTAAATCTAATAAACGTTTGATTATGTTCGGGTCGGGCCGGGCTAAAATTCGGGCCTTAGGGTCGGCCCGAACCCGGCCCAATTATTTGATTTGGGCCATGGGCTTCGGGCCATGGGCTTTTTCGGGCCTAAAATCAAGGCCCAGGCCCTAGTAAAAATCGGGCTGGGCCGGGTCGGGTTAGCGGGCCTGGGCCATTTGATCAGCTCTAGTTTGTATGCATATGGAAATGAGATGACCAATGATAAAACTTAGAAATTGGGATTTGTCTTTAAAATTTGTCTATTTCCAAGAAAAGAAAAATTTATTTATTGTGGATTAAAGTTTTTCAGTTTTGAAAAATGAAGGAATATGACATGTCATTATAAACTTCTTTTATATCTAGTGCTCTAGCCTCTAAGCAAGCTGAAAGTTTTGGCAAAAACGTTATTTCGATGAAAAATGATATCTAAAAGCCTAAAACGTGCTGTTAAAGAAAGTCACAAGATTATTTTTTCCATCTTAAACTAGACACAAATTTTCTTTAAAAACGAATTGGGTTGCCTTTCATTCAAAGAGGCAAGTGAGAGGGCAAGTGAGAAATCAAGTGGCTTCCCACTTGCCTCTCCATGGGAGGCAATCTGACTCATCTTTATTGAATACGGGAAACTTGCCCTTCAACTTGTCTTTTTATGAGAGACATTTCGACCTTTTACGGATACACCCGTCTCAGATGAGAATTACTAGTATAAAGTAGAAGGTGGGTAATTTATTTTACCATACAAGACATCAATACTATATATTAAATCCTGAAAGTAAGGGACTTTCATGTAATTAAATAAAGTTATACAAATTAATTATACCATATAGTTTTTAATCTCTAGCGTTGTGTGATAGACTTGGACAAAGTGATTTCAATGTAAATATTATTTAATTTTGGTGCAAGTATAAATTTAGAAAATAACAGAATATGGTGATTTTCCTAAAAATAAACATGTTCCACTTATGCTATTAATTAATACCATAGATTATACATTAAACTAAAATAATTTCTATATTATATAACTATTTAACTTACACAAAATATTTTGGAAACTATTAAAAGGAAAATAAATCAAGTTAGGTTTGCAAAAGATATAATATTGCATAACTCTTTTAAATTGATTTAATGCATATATGTAATATATTTATATAAATATATGAACATCTTAAAGTTGCATGTTTACTCATCAGCTAATCAAATTATAGTAATTAGTAATCACTCATTTTAATGGTGAAAGTAACAATATGAGAACCGGGAGTAGTGAAATTAACAGAACAACAACGGGAGTAGTGAAATTATTAATATTAATGCGGCATTAATGGAAGTATCAATAATTATGGCGGGAGTAGTGAAAGAAATAATAATTACGACGGGAGTAGTGATAGTAACAATAATTATGACGGGAGTAGTGAAAGTAACAATAATTACGGCGGGAGTAGTGATAGTAACAGTAGTAATAACGAACGTAACAAAATTAACAATACTAACAATAAAAAACTATATGAACAATTAGGTAATCAATTGATTAAAGTAATATATTAATGGTGGGAATAATGAATTGTCTCATATTTTCGTTTATTGTAATTTTAAGATATGTTGTAAGAAAATATATTAATGATAAATTTATGAGTTATACAATTTTTAAGATATATTTAATTCTAATAAATTTTAATAATAAATAGAGCTAGTCTGGACGGGACCGGACACGAATACTAGTACAAGTAACAATTAAGAGGAGTCACAATTTAACATGTTAAATCATGGGTAATTCGGGTATTTGACACCCCTCTCACATCAGAAATCAGCCAATGGATTCAGTAGCACGAGATTCCAGAAACCCCGCTCGTAGTATTCTAAAACCATTAAATAAATAAACACTCAACAATTTTTTCTCATTTTTTATTTTAAAAAAAAACTATATTTCTCTTTCCTTTATTAATAAAGTAGTGTTAATTTTCATCTGTTTCTACCAAACCCCTCTTTATAACCTCCCTTTCCCTTCACACTCCCCTCTCCCTTCTTCTTCTCTCTCTCTCTCTCACCCACCCATCACCCTTTCACCACCCCATCAATCTCTCATCAATAATATCACAATATTATTTTCTCAAAACTTCATTACTTTTTATATAATCAAAACCAAAAATAATAACCCATTAAAAATAAAAATGGAATCACCACCACCAACAACAACAACTACAATAAGAAGGCCTTGTTTTATTGAAGAATCTAATGGTTTGGCCTCAATTGCTCAAAACAACAACTTCTGTAATAATAATAATATTAAGAATAATAATAATAAAAATGGGTATTTTGTAGATTATGAAAATCATATGATGAGAAGAAGAAATAGTTTGAGAAATATAACATCACTTTCTACAAATTGTTCATCAACAACATCGACAATAATAACAACAACAACAACAAGTGTTTATTCTCCCAGATCTAATCGTATTTTAGATCCTAGATTTGAAGAGTTTAACTCTCCTCATTTCTTAGATTCTTGTTCTCTTTGTCACAAACCTCTTGGTGGTAATCGCGACATCTTCATGTACAGGTTTGTTCTTTTAATCAAGTTTCTAATTTTATTCTTCATATCAACACCTTTTAATACGGGTTACTTTTATAATATAAGACGCTCGACTATGAATTAAAACGTTCATTTTAACAAAAAAACCGTTTTTTTGTTGTGTTAAATGAGGCTCAAGACCCCAATAATGTATAGGGACGGTTTTTTAAACCCGTCATAATACTTTTGTCTTAACCACTAGTCAAAGAAGTAGGACGAATACTTCTCTGGTAACCCTGTAACATAGTTTAAGGTGTTGTCTTTAAAAATAATTTTACCCGAAAATTTCGATGGTTTTAGCATTAAAGTTTTGATTTTTTTTCAGGTTTGAGTTATGTCATTACTTGTTCGCCCATTTTTCCGCTTCTAATCGTAAATCTTGACTCCGCCAACAATAAAGTTATTTATCTTATGATGTTTGCTTTTTTGGAAATGAATACCTTTAGATCAATAGACCGTTTCTGAATATAATTAGTGTGAGACCGTCTTATAAGAGACCCAGTGATTAATAAGTACACCAATAGACCGTTTCTGAATAGAATTGGTGTGAGACCGTCTTTCAAGAGACCTAGCGATTAATCATTAGACCAATAGAGCATTTTTTAATCTGTGTTTAATTTAAACTTATATATTTATGTGTTTGTATGAAACAGAGGTGATACACCATTTTGCAGTGAAGAGTGCAGGCAAGAGCAAATCGAGATCGACGAGGCAAAAGAAAAGAATTGGAATTTGAAAGTTTTGAGGACTAAAAAAGATGCTAAAAAATCTGCATCTTCATCTTCACCTTCTAAACCCCAGAATTACCCTTTCCGTCCTGGCACCGTCGCGGCCGCCTAATTAGACTACTAATTATATAAAATAATCATGAGATTATTGCATATCAGAATATGATTATAGTATAGTGAGAAAAGGGCACTTTCGAGAAAAGTCAGAAAACACGACTTGAGAAAGTAACTAAATGAAGATGAGAAATGAAGATGATGAAGGAATGAAAGTAGAAGGGATTTTGATGTTATGTAATATTATTCCCTTGTATGATATTATGATGTTATGATGTTGTGGTTGTTGTTGCGTAAATGCATAGAGGGTGTTGAGAAATGGTGAATTATGGAGTTAAGGTATGGACTATGGAGTAAACCACTTGGTGAATGGGTTTTTTTGAGGAGGTTCATATGTGTAATCTTCCTTGTGGTGTACTACTTTTTTGAGTAAAAATATGTACCAGTAATTTTGATGGTAATAACAAATATGTTTGCTATCATTTTACACTACCATACTCTATTTTTTCCATGAAATTTGAAAATTGGCGAGTAGTCGATTATGTCTTCTCGGTCAAATGTCTCCCTCCGATCAGATCAAAGGTAACAATTGCTTTTGTGTGGTACGTGAGTTGGTTTTTTGACCGTATTTGTTTCCATATATGTGTGATCTTTTTGTATAAAATAAAATAAATAAAAGTTTGACCACCAAATAGTAAATTTTAACTTTGAGCTAGATTGGTGAGAGCTTAAGAGAGTCTTGGGAAATAGAAGATCCAAACAATTGAGTCTTGGGAAATAGAAATCCAAACAATTGAGTAGTGGCCTTCATTCAAGTAAAAAAGTTTTTTTAAAAAAATGTAGAAGATTCTAATTAGTTAAGTTAGTCTTTGATTATACGGAGTGTGTTGTTTGACGGGATAGAGCCATAGAGGGTATTCTACGTTAATGTGCTTGTCAATTGGTCCACTTAAATAGGAAAAAAACTACACTCAAATATGTCATTTGTTTCGCAAATTATTATTTGTAACGGGCACTATCTGTCATAAGCTCGTCACGGGTCAAATTCCTCTTACAAGATGTCTTATTATGAATTAGTGGATGGTGCCAAAGGGAGTGGCGATGCCATACGCAAAAAGGAAGAGACTCATAGAATGGCAGAGGCAGATAGAGTTTTTGCACATTTTCGTTAATCCATGAAGAGTATCTATATAGACACCTAGATCCATGGATCCATACATCACGACCAGAAAATAATCGGAATTGAACAATATGGCTTCCCACTTACCTTCTTGTGAGAGAGATCCAACTCGTCTTAAACTTGTGACTGTTATTGCATTTGTTTTGCCTTTCGAAAATTAATTCCCATAATTTTATAACACGTGATTACATGAATCTAACGTAAATTTCAAAACTCATTTAGTTGATTTAGTTGACATCCGAGAGTTGAATTGACATAGTTATTTCCAATTATTAGGGGCTCGGTAATCAAACTTCTCAATTATAGACGAGTTGGCAATTCAGGAAAAAAAAAAAGAAAATTTCATTATTTGGATAAATAACCATCCCTCATATTTCCAAATTATAGGATTTTTCAATTTACTCACTTATATGGTTGCAAGGTTGCAACCAAACAAGTAATAGACGTGTATGAAAAATCGGTTGGTCTTATTGAAGACAAATTTTCTCTCACAAGAAGACAAGTGAATGGTTAAGTAGGAAACTGAATGAGTCTGCACTTGCCTTCTTGTGAGAGGGGACTTAGCTCGTCTTCATTAAAGACGGATATGTCCCTTTTCAATGAGAATTTGTGATGAGGAATGGAGGACTTGGTATATGGCAAGGTGATGTCAATGACGCGGATAAATCTGACTCTAGTTAAAGTGGGTTCAGAATGTCTCCTTTAAAACATACTCCGTAGTTAGTAATGAAATAGTTAGTAATCTAGGGACAACGTTATATGTTCAAACTTTCACTACTAAATTTAGAATGAGAACAATTATTATGAAATAAATTTTAAAAGAGCGGGACAATAAAATTGGAATGGAAGAAATACGATAACGGTTGATTAATTTCTCTGTATCATTTTAATTTTATTAATTCCTCAAAAAATAACCAATTTATTTTTCAAATGATAAAAGAATGTGACTAGGTTTTTGTATGGCGAATTACGGAATTATTGATAGAGGCCGAGGTTCAAATTTTGGTAATGTTCAAACGTTCAACATTTCAGTCTTTCAGTATCCATCATTCCAACAATGTAACGGGCCACAGGCCCACAATGACAATGCTTCCTTTATTCAACGAAAATGTTGGACCACCTTTGCAAACTTCACCCCAAACCATCAATAGCTTGCGATGGGCTTGTAAATATAACGCGTGATAAACTACCGTTGATATTTCTTTGGTAGTTGAGACTTGAGAGTTGTGATAGCTAGGGCTCAGCAAAAAAATCCGATTATTCGAACCGATCCGATATTCGATCCGTATCCGATCCAAAATAATGGATATTCGATCCGAAAATGATATTCGAATCGGATACTTGATCCGAACCTTTCGGATAGGGATCGGATATTGGATACAAGTCTAAAACATTTCGGATATCTGATCCGATCCGAAACTTAACTTTTTTACATTTTTTCCAAAGAAAGTTGAAACTTATACATTACTTTTAGGCCTTCAAAATTCACGAATGCACTTGTTTACAGCATTGGCCCATAATACACCATATTGTACTTTATATTTATCTTCACCCATTTCTGCAATCCTAAATGTTGAATTCATTTTAGCAGACATGAGAAATCAATTTACTTCCTCTTACTCCATTAAAAAATACTAACTTCCGTCTTCAAATCCTGATTGTGACTCCATCTTTCTCATAATGACTAACCCCAATAATATTATCCTCTCTTTTATTTTACCCAAATTACTCTAATCAACATGAATATGACCCAACTCTCTCATTCATCAATTCTTATATTCAAAGCTTTATTTTAGTTCCAATTGCTTTTTTTTCTCTCCTTATTTCAGAGGCAGAAGAGTTTATTTCACATATTTACGGGAATGAGGGAAGTCTTGTTTTCAATGATGTGTTGACAGATATGAGTTTATTTTAATTTTTCTAAATCGATGAGTTAATTTAGTTCAATTTAAGGATAGAACTGGGATGTTAAATTATTATATGTAGTGAAGTTTTTTATTAAATAATTTTTTTTGAGCAAACAAAGACATTTTTTAAGATAAATACACATACTAAAAAAATTATCTCAAAAATTGGATATCCACGGATAATTGGATATCCGATCCGATTTTTTCGGATATTAAAATCGGATATCCGAAGTGTTTCGGATCAGATATCGGATAGTAAAAATTTGAATTTTCGGATCAGATATCCGATCCGAAATTGGAGTTCGGATCGGATATCCGGGTGCAAAAGATATCACAAATTCTCATTTAAGACGGGGGTATCCGTCTTAAGCTTAAGACGAATACCATATTCTCTCACAAAATATCCATCAAGGTGAGTGGAGAAGCACATGGGGGGTGCCCACCTTGTCCCCTCTACCCATTTCCTCTCACAAAATACCCGTCGTAAGATCCGACCCGTCACAAGCAAGACCTACTGAAAAGATATTATCCAGATATTGCAATGGTGTTGTTTGCCGTCAACGTAGGTTTGTGACCAGCCATATAGGTGGTGTTAGCACGAACTCTTTTGCTTTTCCTTCCAAAAACGGGTGTAGTTAACAAATTTATGCATTATGAAGAATTGATTGCTTGAAAATCGTATCAGGAGAACTGTTTATAGACCTTAATTGAAAAACATCGATCAACAATAGACATAAATTAGGTTTGCTGGTGCCCGGCTCTACTTGAGTTGTCCGGCTCTACCTGAGCTCCCTCTATTTATCCTTAATTTTAATTTTTGAATTAGAATTATAGAATTGCGTTATATTGCATATCAATACATGAGAAGGCAGTAAGTGGATTGTACCTCTGATGTACTACCACATACAATATAGTTTTTGAGCTTTACAATAAAGTTTTTGAGTATAGTATAGTTTTACTATAAAGTTTTTGAGTTTATTAATTTGAATATTAAGCTCAAAAAAATTACAATAAAACTCAAAAAAACATCATATATAAGATATAAAATTTGATTTATAAACTTTAAAAAGCTCGAAAAAAATGCACAAAAACTCAAAATCATACTACTCTGAGGTAGTATCTCAGATGTATAATCTTTTTTCTCTTGAGAAGGGGTGTAATAGTTCAGAGTATTAACATTAAATAACTTTTTTTTTACCTAGGATCAATCTTAGACGAATACCAGGTGGATTGGGTCAAGAGTCTCAAAACTCTTCTAAACTTGATACATATTCTCTTCTCAAAACTATTAATCATTGTTCATACCATTGTTTAGTTTCATTGCTCTAGTTTTTTCTTAATCATTCACCTAATTTAGTAATTTTTTTTAATCTAGTACTTAAACTTGTTTAGCTTAAAACTCTTTTCTTGGGTTCGGCTATATACCTCCACTTTACTATTTACCTTAGTTTAATTAAGGGAGACGATAACAGCAAAACAAATATCACTAACGCCACTCAAAATGTGAGAGAGTGAAGATTAAGATATACTTTATTTGTAGCTTGTACAAGAGTGACCTTAACAAAAACTGTTGTTACGTTATCATACCCCTTTTTAATTGCATGGGTTAGGATTATAATTTGTTATTTTGATAGTTTTAAATATCGACGTTTGATTCCTCTCAAATACCAAACCTAATAAAAGAGGTAAATTAGTAAAAAAAAAAAAAAAATTCCTTTACAAAGTTAGTGGGCTCGGTTATTACAATATTACTAGCTTACTAACTTTGTAAATAAGCTTAATACGTTTAGATATACATTCTTCAAGGGTTTAAATAACAAATTTATACAATATGAAAAAGTTATAGCTTGAAATAATGATGTCACACAAACTGTATATATAAACTTGAATTGAATCAGAAAATCGTAGTATAAAGTTATAAATAAATAACGCATAGAAAAAGGGATGGGAGTAGAAAAGTTGCAAAGCAATATAAGACAGAAAGAATGAACAAGCAATATTGAACGAGCATCAAGTGCAAGTGACATTGTGCGACAAAGAAGGAAAGCAGGTGTCGACCAAGGTTGTGAACTTGTCTGATACACCGGAGGTTTTCGGAGCATCATCCCAGTCGATCTCGTGGGCTACGACGCACGCTAAATAAGCTCTCTGATCAGCCGTAGCTTCATAATCAAGGTGATCGGACATTAACCTGCAACATTCTGAATTCACTTCACCATTATTATTAATCATCTCTTTACACTTTGAGTATGTTTTTAAAGCTAGATTTTTGCAGCGTCTGGCATTGTCGGTAACTTCGTCTCGAATACGATGGTAATACTTTCTGATACATCGGGCGTCTTCACGGTGACATACACCGGGATGACTCTGGAGAAGGAAACACGCAAAATCGGTTCGTTGATCAGCCGTAGCTATAAAATCACGATAAACCTGATCAGTAACTTGTTTGCAGCATTCTGACTTTACCTCACCTTTTTCAATCTTACTTATGCACTCAAGGGTCTTCGTAGTGGTAGTAGTTGGATTAGCTAGCTCTTCGCATAATGTCGTGTTGACAATATAATCTACATCGAGTTCCTTATCCTGATTTTCGAATACGAATGCTAGACTATGATGGAGGTTCACCATTGTTATTGCTACAAAGATCACCATTTTTACATTAATTCCCATCATTTTTATATATACATTTTTTTTATGTTTTTTTGGTAAGAGATTGTATTAAGAGATGAATGAATGACCTTATTTTGAGTGTTAGGAATTTTGGATGGAATAAAAGAGGGTTTTAAAGGGGTATATATATACTCCATATGTACTTATGTAGTCTTTTTTTTTTTTTTTTTTTTTTTTTGGCAACGGTACAAGAAAGGGTTACTACATGTGCATAGCATGCTTAGCTAAGCTGTGTGCAACCTTATTAATTGAACGAGGAATAAAACTAAACATTAGGCAATGAAATGAAGCACTAATACGACGAATGTCTTCAAGGATTCCATGAATATCATGGTGGTCTTTTTCGCAGCCGAAAATTTGCAGAAGTAACTGAAGACAGTCAGTCTTTATATGCGCATGTACTTATGTAGTCTTAAGCCTTATACTCCAAGTTATAGGGGATGACTCTTCTTATCATAAAACGATTTGAGAGATAATTTATTCAAAATATTGTTGCCATGCTTCATGGAGACAACTACTTTTCCATTTTTATTTGAGTCAATTAACGAATATTCCCACGCCAAATGCACATTTTTGAACTTATTTCCACGTCAAATAAAATTTTAAAATTACACTCATTTTAACTCCTCAGTTCAAAATTTGCACCCAAGTTGGTTTTGATGGGGAAAAAATTAGAAACTAACCGAAATGCCCCTGACTTAAACTTTTACTTCCCTCACCCACATTTTCTCTGACTACTCTATTATTTACATCTACCCTAATTAATTACTTTCACTAATTTCACCCACATTTCCCCAAATTTACCCTAAAAAATCCACCCCCAATCCAACGCTTCTTCACCCTCAATCTAGGTTTTCATCCAATTGCTCCATAATTTCTGTAAGTTAATCGTTTTATTGTGTTGTTATTATCTTGTAGTTGGATTAATTTAATTTGTATTCTGTTATGCTGTTTTTGTTCGAATATTGGTTGTTTAAGTGATTTTGTAATCTTTCTAATTTGATTGGCTAGAAAATACCTCTATTTATATAAAATGGGTCATCTCATATTTGGTTAATATAATCTACAACAATTTGTAATTATAATCAACCAATTTTGCTTATCTCAAATGTTTCATAAACATAATGCATTCTTAATAATACAACAATTAAATTACTAAAATGAATCTTATTTAATCATATTACAATAAGATATCATTCTCACTTACAATATAAACTTAGTTCAATTTAAGGGATTAATTAATCTATATCGCTATACAATTAATTAATATACTTGATTAGGGGATTGTACTTTAGGTGTGACCTCAAGGGATCAACTGATCACCACCGTCATACGACAGTAATGTCAAACTCAAGTGAGCCAATCATTACCGATTAATGTTGACTTGTTGACTATAATATTCATCATCCCTTTGTATTCTTATTATTGAGATTTAATTATGTGATCGCACTATTGTTGAGGACACTTACTCCAACAATCTCCCACTTGTCCGAGACAAGTGTGCGTCACCAATTCTCTTGTCCTATTACAATCTCCCACTCAATGCAAGATGTCTTGCAGGTCGTACTTGCATTTGATCATATCATGAGTGGTTTCCTCGATTTGGAGAGTAACTGTCTGACCGGAATAATCTACTATAGATACCTTCCGAGCGTGACCACGCATTTTCAGCTTACTCCTCCTCGAGTGGCCTTGAGATTTTAAAGCAACCCTGACAAAGGGTGGACAATTCCTATCGCACCATTCCCTTCGAACAGCCACAGCTCATCATGACCCAAAAGATGCCCATTTGACCCCAGTTACGAAGGTCGTAGAGAATAAATAATCAAAGTCACTCTGAAATTGTGCCACCTTAAGCGAACAGTCTTTAGTCAAAGAATTGACTAAAAAAGAATTCTAGTAGCTCTTGCCACGACCAGGCTACAAGAATTGCCAGAACTCTATAAGCGGTCACTGCATGACAGATTGTCCCTTACATTCTGTCTATGTGATCGTTTTGTCATCCCTTATGACCCTATGGCACTTGAACTTGCCATCAATCGCATCACACTCTAGTCACTTGGAGACGTCACCTCATATAAGCAACTAGGGGCCAATGTTATGTTAATCCAGTTCACTTTAATGGGGTCCAATATTATTGTCTCTACAACCCATTTGGATATAACAAAGCACAAAAACGAGTTTTAGAAACTCAAACGATAAATGTGATTATCATATATGAACAATCAACACAATGTTATTGCTTCATATCATATAATCTAAAGTTTATTTCGTCCATGACAATTCATGACGATCTTATTAAATGCAATAAAGGCTTGGGTAGTGAATATACCATGTATTCATTTATTCCAACCTTGTGAATTGTTTTTTCCTTCCATCCAATGTTATTTCTAATAACATGAATTCATCTACGTACATGTCTAGATCTCTATCTAGTGTTGGGCCTTTTAACTTGAAAGATGCTCCCACTTGTGATCATGATAACGGGTAGGTATTTAGGTGAAAGGATCTACCATTAGTTCCTTGTAAGCCACCTTATCCTCATCATAATGTACTAGGTCTCTATTTGTAGAATTTATAATGATTGACTCTTCAATCATCCTTTTAGTTATTCGCTTCTTGTATAACAAAAGTCTGCCTAGGATTTCGACAAATACTTATAAGTTTGGAAATTTGGGTTTGTGTAACCCTTACCACATATCCAAATTTTGTCTACCAAACGCAAGAATGAATCCCTAGTTCTCCTTAAGAACCCTATGGATGTTCTTATAGGCTATCCAATGACACTCATGTTGATTGATTTGTTATAGTCTTGCCATGCTCCCAGCATACAATTCATTTAGGTACGTGCATGTAATGGCATACATGATTGGCCTAATTGCGGAAATATTAGTACTCATGTTATCAACAATTCTTAGGTTCAGTGGATGACTATGACCCTATCATAGTGATCCCACTTTCATGAACATGAATAACCTATTTTACTAGTTGAAATAGATAAAGGATCTTATCGATATAAGAAACTTTTCTAAATGTCAAGCTAAAATCTTCTATTGCACAATAGATTTTTGATTTTAGTGTACATGTTGCCCTCTTTCATCCAGCATTAAAATCCAACCAATCCTTTCAAAAAGGTAATATGAATACGTCACTCACAATGAGTGATATGTCATTCACGTGGAAACCAATTTCTCCCACTGAATTTCATGTCTTTACATGATAACTTTAACTCCCACTTAACTTCATGTCTATACATGTCTTTTCGACAATTCGAGTGAAACTCTTCTTATATCTCATAATAGAAAAGATCATCATAACCTCTAGGTAGATACCTTTGGCTTGTGTCATGTACACATCTCATTCCAAATCCCTATTTGGACATGTGGTTTTGTTGTGTATCTTGCACACACTTATTACGAGGTATTTTACTGATGATTTGGATCTAAGCATAGTTACGCATTAACTTAGCATTTGAAGACATTTCCATGTCTATCCATGCAACTATAATTTGACACCTCCAAATAAAACATCTTCATGTCTATAGAATGATTTATTGGATAACTCCAAATATATCATTCCTTTGCATAGATTCCATTTAGTTTCATAAGTCTCTTATGTTAGAAAATCGAATTTTAAAATTTTTAGGTACTTCCACTTCATAGATCATAATCTTATTATATCAAGAACAGTTTCTTTTGGTCTCGTCACTAGTCTAAGGATTCACATAAGAACGCTTTCTTTTGGTCTCCTCACTAGTCTTGAGTCTAACCTAAGAACATTTTCTTTTGGTTTTCTCACTAGTTCCTAACTATTTTTACGTTGTGGCTTATTTTCTCCCACTCTATCTTTAGAAAAATACAACTATTTTCTTTAAAGATAGCCTTATGATCCACAAACAATTTTGTACTCATACTCGTGAGGGAGGTAGAAATATCACAACATGACCTTAAGTGATCTACTAAAGACTTTATTGTAAAGACATCGAATCTTAGCTTTGAGATAGACTAGTTCTATAAGCTAAAGAGGTGGACTCATATTCATGTCATTTACAACCTTTATAAGTGGTGTGGCCAATTGGTTTGGTAGATTCCCTACTTTGAGTTCAATAACTCAATTTGACTTAACAATTGATTTTTCAAAGTGAGAATTGAATTCTTAGCTCTTGAACTTATTACAATGATCCAATCATCATCATACTAATATGATCAATTTGAGTCGATACAATTTATGTTATTAGTGCAAGTGGTGTATAATGACAAGTTTTTAGAACAAAAAGTATCAACAAACCGAGTTGACTTGGGTTGAAAACCAAGTCACTAAATATTCGATTACAACAATTGTTCTTGAAAATTAAAAAAAAAAATATCTTACAAGGAAATAAAAGTTCTAAACAATCATAATACAATCAAAAGGGGGGACAATCTCGAGGCCAAGCTTCTTTAGGTCTTCAACCAAGGGTGGCTACCTTAGCTTACCTTGAAGAGCCTTTTTAGGCTTGCTTGTTCGTGCCCTTATCCTTGCTAGGATTCCCTAATTACAATAAAAATGGTAAGAATCACAACTCGTATCTTATACCAAAGGTGAGATTATGACATAAATGATAGGGATAAAAAATTACCAACTGAAACAACCTTTCCAGCTTTGATATCTCCTAGATATTTAGGGCAATTCCATTTCCAATGCCCTATGCCATTACAATAATGGCACTTGTCCTCGGTTGAGGCACCTTTCTTAGGCTTGGGTGAGCAATTCTCAATAGTTTTTCCCTTGCTTTTGTAGGTGGAGGGTTTCTTCCCCTTGCTAGCACTTTTCTTGAACTTCCCCTTACTCTTGCTATTGATATTGAGTACATCCTTGGAGTTGCTAACATTTAGCCTCATGTCTCTCTCGGCTTGCACAAGCATCTTGTGCAATTCATGGAGAGAGGTTTTCATGCTTTGCATATTGTAGTTTACCCTAAACTGTACATATGCCTTAATTTTCCCCAAGGAGTGTAGTACACGGTCAATAATGAGTTGTTTGGGAATGTAAATCCCTTGCAATTTAAGAGTCTCGACATGCTCAATCAATTAGAGTACATCAGGGCTAACCTTTTGGCCCTCTTTTAGGTTTATGTCGGAAAAAACGCGGAAGCCGTCTCATATTGTATGATCCTAGGAGCTTGTGAAAACATGGTCACAAGCTTCTAGTAGATCTCATAGGCCGTGCTCATCTTTATGGCACTCCTTTGGAGATCAGCCTCCGTCGAGAAGATCAAAACATTTTTGATCGCGGCGGACTCTTTATGGTAAGCCTCATAGGCTCGCCTTGCGCCGGCGGTTGACCTTTCGTTAGGTGCGGTGGAAGAGGCCTCGGTAAGGTAACGAAGCTTGTCGTCACCCTCCGCGGCCAAGCGGAATTGCGCATCCCAATCGGCAACATTTGCGCCATTCTTTTCTAACTTGCATCGATCCATGAAGGATCGAAGCCATGAGACATTCGTGAGAGTTGGAGCATTGGTGGTGGTGGATGAATTAGGATTTGCCATTGTGAATAAACTATATTAACTACAAATTTTAGACATAAAGGAAATGTCAACATTTATCATTTTAAATACTTGTAAACATTTTAAACAAGTTTTAACATTTAAATAGTGACCTCTACCCAACTATTATAAATGATTCTGAGATCCAAATTCATATCAACTTGGGCACGGTGAGCTGATTCATCCCTTATTAACATAATTCGGTGGATTAACTCTTTAATCGATTCTACATTAGAACTTTCGGTCGATAATATTACTTTAATATTTATCTTAAGCCCGGAACACATGCGGCTACGGTCGCGAATACTTTCGTTGAGCTCAATCCAAATTTCGAAATAATAACCTTTATTACCCCACTTACCCAACGTAACAAGTTTAGCACCCCGGTGAGCCGAGCCTACTTCCTTGCGAAATTGGGATTCATGGGTTCTACTATTTGGTAAGGCTTGATCTCAATTATTTATTATGAGAGGTCATGTCAATTTATTATCTATCTCGTTTAAGTGAACTAAATCGATGAATTAACGATAATTTTAATTGACACGGTCGAATACTCGATGAAATATGCATGTCATGTTATGGCGATTTGGCAATGCATGCAAACATATTAAATAAAAATGCAAGCATAAAAATAAAACTCCTAGTATGGCCTTTCCTAGAATAGAAAATCATATATTCTATTACAAATTCGGAAACCAACTCCTTTGGTCCCTTGAACTTCATAAGCACGCCTCCCAAGGTCACCGTCTCTCTCGGAACTCCTTTCCGAATGGCACCGTCTTTGGGAAACTCCGGTATTACAAATAATTGCAAAATATATAATAAAATTACAATAATTTCCTATTATTTATTTGTAAATAAAATAATACAATAAAAGTGATACGAGATCACAATAAATTACATTTGAATCAATATTCCCTTACATTCCGAGTAATATCAATTAAAACTAAGGCCATACAAGGAATAAAATACATAATTCCAAATTACATAAACCAAAATATGACATTTATTATAAATATGCAGCATAATAATATGTATAAAACATGCTCATTTTAAATGTCAAATCGCCCTATTTTACGGTTTATATCGTATATAACCCGGTTTTACGTACGGAAATGCGTGATAATAACTTCTTAAAATCACAAAACAATACTTAAATCATATTTAAGTCCAAGTTAATTAACCCAACTGCTTTAGGACTCAAAAATTAGTCATCACTCAAATTTTGACAATAATTCAACTTGTTGTTATATAATTGCTCAAAATTAGACTTTAAAATCATATTTTAATCAAATAAATCCAAATTTAATTACAATAATTTCAAAATTTAAATTTTAAATTTTTTTACATTCTGGAACATTTCCATGACACTCATAATGTCAAAAATCAATGTTTAAAAATTTCGAATCGATTTTGAGAAAAATTGGTTGCGCTTTATCAGTTTTATCAAATAAAATACATAAAGCATGCGAAAATTAATCATATTAAATTTTAAAATTTATATCTGAAATGTGGGACATTTAAGAAACCAGGAATAATTTTATCATGACATGAAATTTATTTTAGCTATATTTTCTAAATAAGTCACTATTTATGCCATTTTTACATTAAAAATTCATAAATCATGCTAGACAAATCACATCAGTCTGAAATTTTTCATTCTGTCAGGAAAACATTCATGTGACAACATATTAAAAATTTCATTTTCAGATTCAAAGCGGAAGTATTTTTAACCAATTGACCTTCATTTATATCATTTTATCATATAAAAATCATAAATCAGGATAAATAAGTCCACTTCACACGACATTTTACATACAGTAAGTAAAATGCATGTCTCATATTGTGTAAAAATTTCAAGGTCATAAGATAAGTCTAACTAGTTTTATCATTTTAAACATCATTTTACTCATTAAAATGTAATAAAAACACTAAAAATCATATTTGAGCAATATAAATTTCCATAAATCGTTAAAATGACCTAAAATCATATTAGGACCAGAATATATTGACCTGCAAATAAATTTGTGATATTATCTTATAAAACACAAATTACTAGTTTTCTTTAAGTTACATTAACTCGAAAAAATTATAAATCGATTATGCATGCAACAACCAAAGCTCTTGATACCGCTTGTAAGTTTCTTAAACTCCATATTAGAAATTTCTAATATCATCTTATGAATTGTTTACTCATTAAACTAGTGGATCTTATGCATGCATAACAAAATACAAAGAAGACAAGACAAGCCTTAATCACTACTAAATATACTACACTAGTATAAAATGGTAGTAGCCCTTTATAATATTACTAATAAACACTATTACTACTGCAGCACAATGATGGGGGTTTCTTATGTTTTGAGGGAATCAAACTTGAGACAACAACCTAAGGGGGCTATTTTAAAATGACAGTAGCAACACATGAAACAATGAATGATTTCGAACAAACAATGTAACTTGAGGCTCTTTTTGTGGTGATTTTCTTTGGTTTTTGACAAGGTGAAAACAAGTGAAATAAAAGGATATGAACTTTGGTCTAAATTCCACAGCTTAACACAGAAATTTTAACTAAAGAACTAAAGGTGAATCTGAAAGAGAGCTACCACAGCCTAGCACAGGTAATTCCTTACAGAATTCGAACAACAAGGATCATTCAACCACAGCCTAGCACAGGAAGAATAATACTTGCTAACAGGTGACTAATCAACACTCACAGCCAAGCACAGAGATGTTATTAGGCCCGACTTAAATAACTACATTAATGCACAAGTTATTAAGATTTAAATTTGAGAGAAATCTCATCTTTTTTTTCATTCATCAAATCTGATTTCAACTTGTTACAAAGCAAGCCTTATATAGGCCAAGGGATATAGATCTAGGACGTCCATTCTTCATCTAATGGCTCACAAAATAATCAGGAGTTCAACTACCCTACAACTAAGATACAAATCAGAAAAACAAACTAAGGACAAAAGCATAAAGCATAAAGCATAAAGTATAAAAACAGGCTGCTCCTCTTTGTCTTCTTGTAGAAGGTCAATTAAGATGTGTAAGACCTTGGAGCTTGAGCTTGGCAGCTACCATCCTCAAGTACACAATGTTAGGATGCCTTTCAAGTCGTGCCATTCTCTTGCCTAGCCAAAAATAGCTCTCAAAACAGCCTTGGTTCATGGTTGTGCAGAATTGGTTCCACCTGGACCCATTTGTTTGGACTTAGCTAAACCTGCTCTTTTATTGTGAATTAGCAAAAACTCTCCTAGACTTTTGTTTTCCTAAGACCATAAAGTAAGAGTATTAGGCCTTGGAATAACTTAATTCACATTAGGGGTTGCCTTGGACGAAGCTCTTTGATGTTGGACCTGAACTGGGTGAGATAGGACATGGACCCTTCTGATCGTATTTTGTAACACTCATAACTCTCTGCGCAGGATGAATTTGAAGACCCATGATAGCTCATTGGAAAGATATAGATGTTAGCTTTCATGTCACAAAGAATCAGACCCAAATTATATCTAGAACTTTAGATATTGAGGATTGAGTACAAACAGGTCACTGATAGCATGTGCTGTAATAGTTCAGCATTCAGGGGCATCTTGCAGAGGCTCTAGGTTCCAGCACAGATAGAATTAGGAGACCCATGAGTAGTCAAATGGAAGCTATATGAGTTAGCTTCCTTCTTCATTTGGAATCATGCAAAAAAAGTTCCTGTAACTTCAGATATAAGCCTTTGAGTGACAACAGGTCAATTCTGAATATCCTGCAGCTTTCCTGTACATCAGCATGAACTTCAAAAAATCATATCTCCTTCATAAGGTCGATTAAAAATTCTCATGATGACTCAAATGAAAGCTAATGAAGTTAGCTTTCATATCCAAAAGGAATCAACCAAACTATCCAGCCAATGTTAAGTTATGCAGCCTTGAGTGTTGACAGGTCATTTTGTCAGAAAACGAGATGCACCATGTATGCCAGTCTTTTAAGGTTTGCTGTGAAAAATCTACTCTATGAAACTTGATGATTCCAATTCCATATGAAAGAGGACTCTTTCAAGAATCCAACAATATAAAGAAATCAAATTTCCACCATGTAGAACTCAAGATATGAGTTATTGAAGTTGACCCAATTCTGATGATCATCTGGGATCAGTTCAGGTTTCCTGAAATTGAATGCTAAGCTCGTTTTCCCTTAACTTGGCTCATTTTGCTCTTGGATTGCATCCAATTGTCTCATGGCTTTAGACAGTCCCATGGAATGTTCTTTTGGCATGTAAAATGAAGGACCCTTACCCCTAGCTCCTGCTACAACTACTCTTAGTAAATTATATTAGTAATCTTATGAACAATATTAGTTTGAAGCTTCTTAAGCTATTTGTTTAGAGTGAGAAGTGGAGAGGTTGAGAGATAAGTTAGCCATCTACACATATGAGATCAAGTGAGTATTAATAAGAGAAAACACTTCTCTTTTTCTACCTATGGAGCCGGCACACCCCTTTGGGGAAGGGTGTTGCCTTTTCCTTTTGTTCTTCACAAGAAACTAGGTATGTAAGGCAATACCTTTAGGTTATGATGATGTTTCTATTTAACAATTAAAATAAAAAGACTCACTACTAATACATGCATGCTCACAAAATTTCGGCTCCCTTTAATAATAAGGTGTCCATTTTAACTTTGTCAAATGTCAATTTTCATACAATGTGTTACATGTGACATGTAACATGTAATTTGGCTTATAAATGTGCATTTAATTAATTTAAATGCAATTTCATAACAAAGAAATTAGACTTAATATTTTAAATCATATTTTATTATTACATGTAAATAAAATGGGTCATCTCATATTTGGTTAATATAATCTACAACAATTTGTAATTATAATCAACCAATTTTTCTTATCTCAGATGTTTCATAAACATAATGCATTCTTAGTTATCAACAATTAAATTACTAAAATGAATCATATTTAATCATATTACAATAAGATATCATTCTCACTTACAATATAAACTTAGTTCAATATAAGGGATTAATTAACCTGTATCGCTATACAATTAATTAATATACTTGATTAGGGGATTGTCCTTTAGGTGTGACCTCAAGGGATCAACTGATCACCACCGTCATACGACAGTAATGTCAAACTCAAGTGAGTCAATCATTACCGATTAATGTTGACCAGTTGACTATAATATTCATCATCCCTTTGTATTCTTATTATTGAGATTTAATTATGTGATCGCACTATTGTTGAGGACACTTACTCCAACAGTCACCACCGAGGCTCTGACAACTAGACTAACCCAATCGACTACCCTCGTCACTTATTCCAGTCGGACCATCACTGACACCCATTTCCGGTCGTCCCCTTTCCTCACCATTGCGCACCACCGCCATCCTCCCCACCATCACGCACCCTCCTCGTTGCTCCACTGTCATGCACCACTCTCATAACCATCGCGCACACCCAAAACCATCGTGCCTTCCACCCATAAACCCTAAATAATTAATAACTGCTAAGCCTATTGATTTACTAATTAAAAAACTTAATAATTTCAGGAAAAAGGGTGATTGTTTAGGAAAAAGGGTATGCTATGAAAGTTTATGAAAAAATGTATGTGAAATAGTAAAGTTCGTATGTGAAAAAGTAATTTCGAAAAAAAAAAGAGGAACCTTATAATGGTAGTAATCAAGTTGATAGTATTTACTTAACTCTAAATAATATCGAACGGAACGTTCACTATTTTCACTACTAACACGGACACTATAAAAAATATGCTATTACCAGATTCTGTCTCTTATTCCAGTCCATATGCGATAAAGTCATCAATCCCGATGATGCGGATTCATTGCAGGACCTCGTTGTCATCTCTCTTTGTCATTTTGAAATGTATTTTCCACCCTCTTTCTTCACTATCATGATTCACCTGACCACTCACTTGGTTAGGGAGATTTTGTACCTTGGGCCCGTGTACTTGAGATACCAGTATCCTTTCGAAAGATTGATGAAAGTGTAGAAGGACTATACATCTAATCGGTATTGTCCAGAAGGTTGTATTGCTGAACGCATTATATTAGACAAAGTTCTTGCATATTGTTATGCTCATCTCTCCCCTGAGGAGTTAATTGGCGTTCCAAAGAATCGTCATAGTGACTGGATGACCGGAAAAGGTATTAGGGGCCGGGTTGAAAAAATTGTGGCACGTGACATGTTACATTTAGCACATACGTATGTGCTAAACAACGAAGATGAGGTGCAACCTTATATTCAACAACACAAAGATGAGCTCAAATACGATCACCCAAACAAGAGCGAGATGTCGATTGCAAACGAGCATAAGAAGACGTTCGGAGAGTGGTTTAGGAATATTGTCTTGGAGTATAAGAATTTGTATGGTGATGACATTTCTCCTAGGTTACTACGTCTTGGTTTAGGTCCAAATGCAAGGGCCACTTTTTTCAGCGGTTTTGCTATTAATGGTTATACTTTTTACACCCGCGAGCAAGATGAGTTGAGCACAATGCAAAATAGTGGTGTGAGTTCTGAATTTGAGGCAATGCACTTTGCTACTTCAAAAGATAAAAAACCTATTTGGGGAAAATGCCTTTATTATGGTGTTATTCAAGAAATATTGGTATTAGATTACATTGATTTCACAATACCTCTGTTTCGATGTAACTGGGTTGATAACAACAACAATTGTGTTCGAAAGGATAAAATGGGATTTACGTTGGTCAATTTGGATAAGGTTGGCAATAATAAGGATGATCCTTTCATAATGGCATCCCAAGCTAAACAAGTGTTCTATGTCACCGATCCTATGGATAAGAAGTGGTCTGTTGTACTATCTATAAGGAGTAGACGGGGTGCACCCGATAATGGTGGGGATAATGATCAGGATGTCGTGTTTGAGGGAATGGATCACTCTTCCACTGTATCTTATTTCGACAATGTTGACACTGATCATGATAACATTGAAAGCATCTATATGCGTGATGATCATGGTGAAGGTATTTGGGTTAACGAAGAAACTATGTCGGGCAAGAACGTCCCCGATTCTGAGGTGGTTAATAATGTGATGTTGCTTGGAATTTTTAGGTGTACATTGCTTGGAAAACAGCCACAACGTGGTTGTAGGCATCGGCGATTTCTGAATTGGCCGACTCCTGACCATTCAAGATGGTCGGATACGGCACGTGGAAATAGTTCACGGTATTTTTCAGAAGCTCGGCGTCCTCGTCTGTGGCTACCCAGAGGTATGGTTCGACTATTGATCTATTCGGAGCAACCCAGTCGCTCTTATCATGACCTCTGAGTTGAAACATATTGCAAAGCTTAAATGCTGATTCTGCATCTGTAAGTGATGTTCCAAACTGAATGAGTAGTATCCCTTTGAATACCCAAGGCGCCCATTGTGCCTTAATTCTGCTGACCGAGTATCCCAGCTCAATAAGCTTATTCCACAAAGGAGTAAAGCTTTTGGCAACAAATTTTTCATTGTCTATATGGCATGGGGCATTCATTAGGACACAGTGATATGGACGAGCAACATTTTGAGCCATTTCCAAATTAGATAAGTAATTTGATGGTTTTGGTTTGGTTTATTTGCAGTGAGTATTCTTTTCTGAATTTATAGCAAGTTCAAGATGTGTAGTCATTCAGTGTATTGTCTTTAGCTTTTGTTAGCTTTGGTCATTTTTGAAGATTCCCAAATTATTTAGCTTTTAGTCATTCAGTATACAGTCTCCATGTTTTGGTTTCTGCTGATTATTATTGCAGTGTATAGTGCTTATGCTATTGCTGTCTCTTTTTATAATTTAAAAAAAATAAAGGTAAGCAACAACAACGGTTGTTCTAAATATACCTGTTGTTATTGATTATAACAACGGTTATTAATCACAAACTGTTTTCATAGTTTTTATTAATCACAACGGGTAGAAGACTTTACCCGTAGTCAATACTCTATCACAACGGTTTGTTTATAATAACCGTTGTCAATAATTGTAAATAAAGATGAAGAAAACACACAACACTAATAATACGACTGTACTGCAACACAAAAACTCTATCACAAAGCGATCATACTGCACCACTAAGACATACTCCCTGATCGTCTTTCTGTCATCATCTCCATTATTAATCAAGTATTATTTTTATCAACTATTTCTTATTAAGATTTTCTAGCTAGATTGTTCAATTCTTATTATTGAATTGTGGATTTCCTGAATGTCGTTTATTATTGAATTTGTGAATTAGTTCAATTCAAATATTGATTTATCGATTGAATAGCTTTGAATTGAATTTGTGAATTAGTGTATTATTAAATTTATGACCATTATTAAAATTAGTTTAATTACTTCTAATATTAAGTCAAAAAACAAATTAACGTATCAACATTAATATTATTAAATAATAAGTTCAAACGGAGCCACACACAAATGGCGCCAAAACAACCTAACAACTACAACCAAACAACAACAACAAACTAAATTGAGTCCGGGTAAATCTCCCGGATAGCTGCCACCGCTAGAGCATATGCATCAATCGGGTCAGCCTCGGCCAGAACCAACCCTTCCCACTGCTCTACCTAGGTCACTTCAACGAGGTCGACCCCATTTGGGAAACGATGACGGTCATGTTCGGAAACCACCCATAGATATGGCCCAGGCTAGTGGTCTGTGCTCTCAAGCCAATCTTTTCGCCCATGCCCGACCTTGTCAAACATTCTTGCCAGTTTGAATGCGGACGCACGATGAGCATCCGTCATCCCAAACTCGAAAACGAGTTCCCCTGTAAAGTACCTGCGATGAAAATTTGGCCACATCTTCTTGATTAAGTAGCCATTTCGAATAAGCGTATCACGGAGTTTCTTGTAGCTTTTACACACAACGTAGTCACCCTCAATATGAGCAGCCATTTGTGTCATGATGCAAGCATATGGTTTAGTAAAAGTTTCAGACATTTTGTATGGTTGATGTTAGTATTGAGGCTGGAAAATTTTTTATGGTTTAGCAAATATGTTATTGATTGGAGTTGGGAAATTTTGTATGTGGTTGATAGCCTTGTATTGAGGCTGTATTTATAGAGAGTTATTGATTGGAGTTATTGAGTCACATGCAGTTATTGATTCACATGCATGCATTGGTTCACATGCATGCATTGATTCACATGCATTTACATTTCCCAAAACGACTATACATTCCTATGCAGTTATTGATTGAGTAAATGTGTGATTGTATATATGCAGTTACATTTCTTATGCAGTCAATGCACTTACTACAATATGCAGTAACTACTGACTGTCCACAACGGTTATAAACAAAGGCCCGTTGTGGAAAGTAATAACAACGGTTTTTTTTAACGAATAACCGTTGTTATTTCTCTATCACAACGGATTTTCATATTGGCGCAAATAGGGTGCAAATATATAACAACGACTATGATGCACCGATGGCATTACTCTATCACAACGGTTTTAGTCAGCAAAACCATTGTGGAAAGTAATAACAACGGGTTTTTTAACGAATAACCGTTGTTATTTCTCAATATTATTATTTTTAATTAAAAGATATTGCAGTCCAAACCCGTGAATAAACAACAACCGAACAACTGTAACAGCAGAACCAGCATTGATTAAAGCATCCATTGAAGATCATCAATGGCAGCATAACCCCTCTATAAATATAGCCTCAAAACCCCTCCTTTAAATATTACATAACCCTAATTAATTACTCCAAAAATTAACATCATCAATGACAGCAGTTAACCTTCCCAACGATGAGACGACCCTTACAAAATTGATTGCAGATGAGGAGGAGGAGGCTCTAGTTCCCGCTGATCATTACCCATTGATTAAAGGATCCATTGAACATCAAAGGGATTATTGGATTAAGAGGCTTGAAGCAGTCCGACTTGTCAACCAAGCGTCGTCTTCATCATCGTTCTCTGGCTACCCACGTCGGCCTGATACTCGCAGGTTGGATGCCGCAAGAGATATGTTGAGTTGTACCCGTCCTACCTTATCTCCACATGCAAGACGTGTACTTGCATGCATTGAATCTGCTATTGCAAAATACGAGGTTAATGATCCGGAAGTCATCAGTATCATCAATATTGTTCTGGATTGTTGGTGGCAGTGTGAGAAAAGCTTTTTACTCTTAACCGAAATTGTTCCGGATTATTTAACATCTTTATTTATTTGATGTCGGATGAATGTAATGTATTTTAATATAAAATCTAGGTTATTCCTAATGAAATCAATGAGAAAGAATGTTGTTTAAAGTGTTTGAAATGATATGATTAATTTCGTTGATGTTCAATATTTTGATGTTTGATCAATAGCGATAATCTACTACATATAAACACTACAAAAAAAAGTTCGAGTTGCGACGGATTATTCCGTCGCTAGATAGGGAATTTCCGTCGCTAAAGACTGATTTGCGACGGATAGTGTCCGTCGCATATTTTCGTCGCTAACAGTAGTAATTGCGACGGATTATTCCGTCGCACAATTTTGCGACTGATAGTCAAGCTTTTGCGACGGAGTGTCCGTCGCAAAAGTTGACTGACTTGAATTGGGGTCAAACATAAAGTCAACAGTTGCGACGGAATTTCCGTCGCAAAGTGTTGACTTTCCGTCGCAACTGTTGACTGAATGTTTGACTTGACTGCCACCTGTTGAGCCAAGTCAAACATAAAATCAACTTTTGCGACGGAATTTCCATCGCAATAGTTTGACTTTCCGTCCCAATTATTGACTTTGTGTTTGACTTGGCTGTAAGTCAGTCAATGTTTGCGACGGAATTTCCGTCGCAATAAAGCCTGTATTTTCCAGGAGTTGCCTGTTTCTTGCATCCCCTTATACGCGTTAAAACGACAAAAAACCTGCAAATTACAGAAGTTTTCCAGCAGTTACGCGTCCAACAAAGTTACTAATGTAACACAAAACCGAACAAAGTTTTGATTTTATATCATAAAAGTAATTAAAGTCTTTCAAATAAAAGGTTCAAAGTACCAAATAGTTAACTAATCACTCAAGTCAGTGGAGTGATTGGAGGGAAAGGAGGGAAAGGGGTGAATGGGTTGGACCTAGCATTATCGCCCCTATCATCATCAAAGTCGTCTCGACCCTGGTTAGGACCTCCAGTTCTGCAGTTTTGAGTAGAATTTCTTGCAACCTGACTCAAGTACTCTTCTATAGCTGCAATCCTTTGAGCCTGCTCGTCGCGCTCTTGTCTAAGTGCAGCATTCTCCTTTGACAGCTTAGTAGCGAAACTTGGGGTGCCCTGAGTCGGGTTTGAGGTAGCAACAGGGTGCCTATGATGGTCAAACAAATGCTTCGCCGCTGGTCCCAATCCGTAGCATCTTCCTTTCTCGTCAAATCCAGTCTCCTCATAATAGATCTCATTATCGTCGATGTTTTCGACTCCTTGAGTTTGAAGCTCAGACTTCTTTGATATGATCTTATTCTGCATCACAAACAAGTTCAGAATTAGTAATTGTCATTTAAATTAAGTAGTTAATGTAATTAAATATATAAATGACAAATTAAACATAAATCACTTAACAAAAAAATGCATAACTTACATAGAGTTGAGCTGGTTTTTTTGATAACCATCCACGGAACGGGTGCTTCTTTGTCTTCTCTAAGACTTGCACCGCATTTGGGATACCAGTTGAAGATTTATCGACCTACAATTTAAATACTTGTTAGTATAACATATATATAAGTATTAATTTATAATTAGATAAATAAATAAAAAATGAAAGAAGATTTAGATTTACCATTTCGTCCATGATTCTCAAGGTGTTTTTTCTACCCATAATGTGAGTAGGCAACGCCTTTCCCTTCTCTTCACATCCCGATCTACGATTAGCCGCGCCAGATTGAGATCTCACAACGAAACCAGGATCTTCGACAGGCCTATTCTTAAGCTTTCTAAACAAGTCCAAAGGAATCCAACTCGGCCTGTGCTTCTCGTCTTTCTGCGAGGCTCGGTAGATCATATGACGTAAACGGGTCTTCATGGCGTCTTCCCAAGATTTCCTTACCATATCTGTATGGCGAGGATCGAAAGAAACCTTTTGCTGTCATCATTAAAAACATAAAGTTAGGAAAATATTAAGTGAATAAATAAAAAAATAAAAATTCAATAACAAAGATAAATTGAGAAAAACAAATTTAAATAGATATAATTATAATATTTTAAATAATTATACCTCAAACCAGTTCCACCAAGACGACCGCAAATTATTTGACGCCTCTTTCCAACATGGCGCATGCTCCTTGTACCCGCAGATTATGGTCTCCGAGATCAGTTTAACCACATCTGCGTCACTGAACCTGAAATTAATAATCATAGTTAAATACATACATTATATATAAATATTATGATTTTTGAATAATCATAATTATGATTAAACAATTAAAGTAAAAGTGAACTAGTCTTACCATACACCTGTTTCCTCATCCGGATCGAGGCGGACTCTGCGAGTAGTAGTCTCCACCTGTGGCGGTGGCACGTTCCTGTCATTCACTCGTTCATTCTCATCCTCCTGCCCTCTGTTTCCTACATTACTAGTACTACCTCTTCTTCGTCCTCCCGCCATATAGAGAAAAACTAAACTATTCAAAGTTGTCATGAATTAACAAACATGTATGTACAATTAAATGACAAGAAACTATATATTGGTATTAATAAATAATAAAAACTATAAATTGTTTTACAAACGACCACACATATAGAAAAAGTAGTTTCAACTAATATAAGAATTAGAAATAATCTTATTCATCATCACTACTTAAATATTGGTTTTCGGAAATGTTGTATTTAAAAAGGGAGTCTATAAAATCTTCTTCTTCCTCTTTATCTTCCTCTTTATCTTCCTCTTTATCTTCTGCTCCGTCTTCCTTCCGCTTCTGCTCATCCTCCTTCTCCTCCTCTTCTACCTTCTCCTCATTATTGTCCTCTACTTGAGCTTCTTCTTCCTCCTCCTCTATAATTTCATTATCATCTGCCACTTCAATTATTGATAGTAGTGTCTCACTACTAATAACATCTTCTTGAAACGCAGATTCGACAATAGGTGCATCAACATGCGATCTGGCTTTAGTTTTGAATACTGCTGACCACTTATCTTTATCTCTTTTGATATTTGGATATGAAGTATAATAAACTTGTTCAACTTGATAAGCCAACACAAATGGATCATATTTCGGAAATTTTCTGCTTCGATTAACATCCACAAGTTTATAATCCTTATGTATTTGCATTCCTTTTTCAGAATTATCTATCCAATCACATTTGAATAAAATAACATTATATGTGCTTTTTTCGCCTGTGTACGACAATTCAACAACTTCGTTGAGTGTTCCATAGTAGTCAGCTCCCTCAGTCGAACTTACACATACTCCATTATTAAGTGTAGATTTTTCCAAATCTAACCCATCTTTGAAAGTGCGAAATTTGTATCCGTTAATGAAATAACGTTTCCATGTTCGCACCCTTTTCGAAGGACCTTGTGCTAAGGCTATGAGAACTGGATCTTTTAAGTTGTTTACCTATCATTGTTAAATTATTAACATATTATAATACCTTCAGGTATTAAAAAAAAATTGAAAAAAAAGAGTAATCTGGTGTTAGTATGTAGTATGTACTTACTTGTCCTCTAAACCATTGGGGAAATCTTGTGTCAAATTTGTTCCAAATATCCTCGGCTGTGAGAAATTGGGGATATTCTGTTTTGATATAATTTTCAAACATCCTATATATTCATTATAAAAAATGTCGAATTAAGTAATAGTTTTTACATGCATATTGTTATAATTAATTATTAATAATTAAAGTTTCAAAGGACGATTTTTTTACTTACACTTCGTTATGCTTCAATTCTTCTAAATCACAGTTAGATAAAACATATAAGTGTGCACGCTCATATTCGTTGTCTTCTAAAAATCTTTCACGACACTTTCCAGAACAAATTCCCCCGTGATCTTGAAAAATCTCGGGTAAGGTAGAATACGTAGGCTCTTTCGAGCGTACGTCGAGATCCTTGGCTTTTGTGTCCACGTTCTCTTCAAAATAAAAGGAACAGAAATTGGCAATTTCTTCAAGCAAATACGCGTTGCATATAGAACCTTCAACACGCGCTTTATTTCCAATCTTTTTTTTCAAATGATTTAAGAACCTATAAAAAACTTGGATAAGATAGACTGAAATAATTAAAGTTAAAATTGGATAATTGTGGAATTAATTACCTCTCAAAAGGATACATCCACCTATATTGCACTGGACCACCCATTTTCAGTTCATACGGCAAATGAATTGGTAAATGCTCCATTGAGTTAAAAAAAGATGGTGGAAATATCTTCTCTAACTTGCAAATGATTTCGGCAATGTTGTTCTCGAGAGTAGTTATTTTTTCAACTTGTATCGATGAAGTACACAAATCTCTGAAAAATTGGCTAAGCTCAGTTATAGCATTCCACTCATTCTTCGGAAGAAGGTGCCTTAAAGCCACTGGAAGTAAACGCTCCATAAACACGTGACAATCATGACTTTTCAATCCATGTAGTTTCAACTCGTGTTTATCAACACATCTACTCAGATCTGAAGCATAACCGTCCGGAAATCTCAAATTGGATATCCAATCACACAACACCTTCTTTTGTTCTTTATTCAAAATGAATGAATCCATTTTTCGCTGTTTAGAACAAACGGTCAACATGTCCTCTTGTGCTTGTGGGGTAAACTTTGTCTTGTTTTTCACATTCATCACCGTGTGAATCAGTTGCTCGAAAAAGTTTTTCTCGATATGCATTACATCAAGGTTATGACGAATTAATAGTGTTCTCCAATAAGGAAGTTCCCAAAAAATGCTTTGTTTCCACCACCCAACTCGAGAAACTTTTAACGAGTCCAATTCAGCTTTACTTGCATCCACAACTTTGGGAAAATGCTTCACACAATCCCACACTTCTTCACCCGTTAATCTCGTAGCAGCAAAATCTTTCTCAACTCGTCCTTTTCGAAAATTAACTTTATCTTTGCGGAAAACATGATCAGGTTGTAAAAACTGTCTATGACAATCAAACCAACTCCATTTTTTACTTTTATAAAGCCAAAACGACTTAGTCTCCTTCTCCATACAATATGGACACGCATGTTCACCAGCAGTTGACCAACCCGATAACATGCCGTAAGCAGGAAAGTCATTGATAGTCCATAATAGTACGGCTCTAAGATCAAAGTTCTGCTTTCTAGAGACGTCGTATGTGTACAACCCTGTCTCCCACAACTGCTTCAACTCGCGAATTAACGGTTGTAAATAAACGTCAAGATGTTTTTTGGGACTGTTCGGACCGGGTATAAGTAATGATAGAAACATAAACTGTCTTTTCATACATAGCCAGGGTGGTAAATTGTATGGAGTGAGCATTACCGGCCAGCAGGAGTACGACTTTCCGTATTGACCGAAAGGTGCGAAACCATCAGTACAAAGACCAAGTCGAACATTTCGAGGCTCACTTGCAAAAGAAGGATGAATGCGATCAAAATGTTTCCAAGCCTCGCCGTCACTTGGATGAGACATTATCCCGCTGACACGTGGATTTTCATGATGCCACCGCATCTCTGCCGCAATTAGTTTTGTGGCATAAAGTCGTTGCAAACGCGGTCCTATTGGGAAATAAGTTAAAATATTTTTCCCAACCCTTTTGCCATTTGCATTCTTTTGTTTTTTATATCGATCTCTACCACATTTTCTACACTTATCGAGAAGACTATCATCATCCCAAAACAACATACATCCTATTTCACACGCATCTATCTTTTCATAAGGCAGTTGAAGAGCTTTAAGAATATTTTTGGTTTCATAGAAGTTACGCGTCATAACATGATTTTCAGGAATAATGTCCCCTATAAATGACGCGATACCATCTACACATTTGTGGGGTAAATTGTATTCACATTTCAAAGTTACCAACCGGGAAGCTGACTGCAACAGAGAGATACGACTCCCCTCATACACCGGTTTATTGGCATGTTCCAACATTTTGAAAAAGGCTAGTACATTAGGATTTGGAGATTCATCAACCACTTCGGCGTCAACATTTTCCATTATAATTTCATTAATGTTGTCGCGCAACGCATCCTCCACCATATCCCTATAGGGATTGTCAGACCTCTCCTCAACGGGAAAATTTTCACCATGGCACACCCAATCATAATAGTCATCGCAAAAGCCCCAAAGCCCTAGGTGTTTTCGTACTTCTTGTTCGACTAAAAATTTGCGATTTCTACACTTTACACATGGACACCTAATTTCCTTACATCTACCGTAATCTTCTTGATTCTTAACATAATTAATGAATTCATTAACGCCCATTACAAACACCTACCTTAATTTTTTATTACAATCCAATCTTTCATAAATCCATGCCCGTTGTACTCTTTTCATTTCAAATCTACATACACGTTTATAATTATTATTATCGACTTAAATAAATATTCAAAACAATAACAACAAGAACTAAAAGTTTACTAATAGCAACAATAAGAACAATAACTACTAATACACATCATATTACACAAACAAACAACAAACAACAAACAACAAACAACAAACAACATACAACAAACAACCTCCAACCTCCAACCTCCAACCTCCAACCTCCAACAACAACCACAACAACCACAACAACAACAACAACAACAACAACAACAACAACAACAACAACAACAACAACAACAACAACAACAACAACAAGAACAACAACAACAACAACAACATCTTCCACCTGCAAAAAAAAAGTAATATTCGAGTTCATGGGGTCCTTATCTCTCCAACCTAAACCCATCTTTGAATCTTTCATACCATTAGTAAATACTAATCATTTAATTAATTGTTATGAGACGAAAATTCGGCAGCAATTCCCTACAGTTCTCCAAATACACAATGTTGAATGACTTGTCACTCTCCATATGTATTCAGAGAACATTAAAGGAACTGTCAACCAAACTTAATCGTCAAATAACAATTAAAAAAATGATTAGTATTTACCACCTAAATGGCATTAAAGATTCAAAGACAGTCCCAAAACGGGGACTATTCAAGAATTACACCTAATGCGTAATTCTTGAACGGGTACTAAGTCTATCATATATGAACAACATTTCCTTAATAATTGTGACAAAAGTAAAGCACGACAAATGACCGGGACGGAGGGAGTAATAATAATTATCTATATTAATAATTACAACAATTCAAAGGAGGGAGGGTGGCAGTGGGGTGGGGGCGGCGGCAGGGAGGGAGGTGGCGGCGGCAGGGAGGGGGTGGCGGCGGCAGGCAAGGGGAGGGGGTGGTAGATCTGAAAAATCAAATTAAGAAGAGGGAGAGAGATAGAAAGAGGGACGTACCAATTGAAGGCTCCGGTGGTGTAGGTGGTGGTTCCGGTGGTGTTTGTGGTGGCTCCGGTGGTCTTAGGTTAGGGTGGCGCCGGTGGGGTCTTGGGTAGAGTTGACGGACGGAATTTTAATTGATTTATGTAAAAGTGACATACGGGGAAAGACTTGGCTGTTTGATATATCAAAAAACCTTGCGACGGAATTTCCGTCGCAAGATTTATTATTAAATAATAATTGCGACGGAAAATCCGTCGCAGGAATAGAATTTCCGTCGCAGAAAAAAATGCCACCTGGCTTTGCCAGTTGTGATATTTCAGTCAATTATTTGAATCTGCGACGGAACTTCCGTCGCAAAGTCCGTCGCAAGATTACAAATTGCGACGGAACTTCCGTCGCGGAGGTTCCCGCCATGTTATTTTTCTAGGCGCCATGCCTGGAAACTCTGCTACGGAATATCCGTCGCAATTCCGTCGCAGGTTTCTATTTCCGTCGCAGGATCCGTCGCAAAGGTTTTTTTGCTACGGAATTCGTGTCCGTCGCAAATATTCCGTCGCTAATGAAATACTTTTTTGTAGTGAAAAGGGTTTAGGGTTTAGGGTTTAGGGTTTAGGGTTTAGGGTTTAGGGTTTAGGGTTTAGGGTTTAGGGTTTAGGGTTTAGGGTTTAGGATTTAGGGTTATTTTGAAGTAACGCACGTATACTAATAATTAATATATATATTATTATACTTTGTATTACATTAGTTTGATCTAATTAATTAAAAGTGATCCGACCCGAAAATGATACTTAATAATCACGCGGATAATAAATAAAGATTTATATCGAGTTAAATTAAATAACCCGATACTAGCTAATTAATTTTGGGTCGGATCAGTTTCAGGTTAGTGATGCAAAAACGGCCCGACTCGATATATAACCTCCTCCGCTTGACTTGGAAATGATCGACGACAATTAACATTCCGGAAACAGACACGAAAGCCGAAAGGACCCAGTTCTCGCTCGCTCCCTGACCCAAACTAACCCGGTAAAGTTACATACCCTACGAATCTAACCCGATCGGAATATGGCCTAGTAACCATTTATTTGTTGATAAAACGTAATAAGTATAATAAGTGATAAATAATGTGGGGTGTGGTGATAAGTAATAATTAGTGATAAATGTGGGGTAGTTTTGATGGCCGTCAATATATGAAAATAACCATTTGTTGATAAAACGTAATTAAGCGAGACGATAAATAACAAAAACCGTAAAGATAATGGAAAATAGCTGTGGATTATTGTAAGGGGCCGGTTTCTTCAATTTTATGTGGTTAGTTATTTGATTATAAAGATCGGACTAAATAGGTGATAAGTTGTAAACTTTTGAACCCAATAATATATTATAGGTGGTAAAAAGCAAAAAATCGTCCTTTTTGAGCATATATATGCATCAATAACCATCCCTTTTAGCGTACTTGAACGAAGTCGATCGACCCCATTATTTAATTTGGGAAACATTGACGTGTATATATAATACTAGCATGCATTGATGAATCTGTTATTGCATGCAAAGTACGAGGTTAATGATCCGGAAGTCATCAGTATTATATATCATCAATATTATGATCATGTTCCGAAACCACCCGATCCGAAACCACCTGATGACTCGTGCCCCCGACCCAAAAGCGATCGACCCGAAGTAGCTACTAGCTAGATACTGGATTGCCCGATCCGTAACTGGCCACCCGATCAGTTTCAGGTTAGTGATGCGTGATTATAATAACCAGTACCTTAAAAAGAAAATGACCTGATTCGAGAATCACTAGACTCGATATATATAACCACATCCGCTTGACCCGGAAATTATCAACGAACCGCCCAATTATAAACATTCCCGAAACAGACACGAAAGCCGAAAGGACCCTCCCCGACCCAAACTAGTTAATAACCCGATAAAGTTAATTACAAACCCGCCGAATCTAACCCGATCGGAATTGATTCCCAAACCCGATCCGAGCTAATAATTAAACGTAACTTACGCCTATAATATACAAATCTTTAAATAACATAACAATTATGATGTACTATACCTATATATATATTATAAAATTAAATAAATTAATTAAATTTAAATCAAAGTTAAATAAATTAAACGTAATTAATGAATTTATTTTCGTGCCTCAAATTTTAATACAGCGCGCGCGTATCTGAAAAATTAAAAAAAAAAACACATAATCTATAAAAACGGTTCTTTATAATACCATCGTTGTTATTACTTTCAACAACAAGTCATCCTAAAGAAACCGTTGTCATAGTGTTTATTAGATTTTTCCTTTTGGCGCATTTTGGTGAAAATATATAACAACGGGTGTCCTTTAACCGTTGTCATTACTCGATAACAACAGTGGTTTTTTGTATAACCGTTATCAATAGTTTCTCTTAATAAAAAATAATTTACAATCCTATAGAGTAAATTAAACACACAAATAATTTACAATCACGTATATTATCTGTTGGAGCCAGTGTCCTACACAGTTAGTGCAATAACATAATTAAATCTCTATAGGTTCACAGGGTATACTTTGTATTGTAATCAGTTGGTTAACGTTTATCGATAACGGTTGGCTTGCTAGATAAGTTTGACGTTATCGTCATACAGATGGCAGTGATCAACTGGTCCCTAAAAGTCACACCTAAAGGATGTGATTGAGAGATGTGATTATTTGAGAAAATAATCATATTGATGCCTATTTTATGACTAAAAGGTTAGTCAGTGTATTTGACTAAAAGGTTAGTCAGTGTGATGATGAGACAATTATTTAATAATGATTAAATAAAGTTAGCTGAGACGAATTAACTGTAATTCGTAAATTGAATATAAAAGGTTATATTTAATTGTTGTATATAATGTAAGTTAATTAAACATAAACCGTTATAATTAATTGGAAAATTATAAATATACGGATATTTATAATTAATGATGTATTATAATGTCGGTCTTTGACTAATGACGATTATAATATATTACATTATATTGGAAGCTAAAATGACCGGAAAAAGTGTCCAGATACACTCGGGTTTTTCCGGTCAATGGGTAGTTATTTGAGGAGACTAAATCTCCTCATATATGACCTAGGAGTGCCGTGAGATCAAGCAAGAGAAGGAGAAAAAATTAAAAACCTAATTCTACTTTCTCACTTGTGCCTCCATCACATAAAACACAAAACCCCAAAAAGTTAACAGTAACTTTTAATCATCTTTCTAGCAAAGGAGAAGGACATATCTCGATCTATCTTGGGTGAGACAATTAGGAGGATATCTACTTTGATATCTGTTCTTAGGCCAATTTTGCTAGGACCAAAGGTTTAATTCTTTTTCTCTATATTTATATTGTTTTCATATTTATGACTCGCAATTCATATTATATAATTTTGTTATAATCCTAAATTTTAAGGGGATGTAAACAGTTATTTCCAACAAGTGGTATCAGAGATTTTGGCTACAAAATTATATTATATGTTTTTCATTTTTATGAAATATAAATTTGAGAAAAAAAATAATTATACCGAAAAAAAAATTTGATACGGCTGGTTTTTTTTATGGGGCCGTGTGATTTTTTAGGGTTTTGTTTTTTCCATTGTTGATTTATTGATATTGTTATTTTAAAAGGTTAAAATTCAATATAATAAATTTGTACTTGTTTTAATTTGATAAGGATTAGATTAAAATAAGATGGAATTGTTTTGATTTTGTTGTTGCTATTGTTTTCGGACTCATTGTTTTAAATTGATAATTTTTGTATAATGATTCAATTTTAATGATGTTCAAAGCGATTGTGATTAAATGAATATATGGATAATCGATTTAATCATGATTTAGATGTTCATTTTAAAAGGTTAAATTGAATAATCTAGTTAGAATCAATATTTAATAACGATTAGATATTGAATTTTGTACCGATCTAGCAATATTGACAAAACCGTTTTTTTTAAACAGTCCGTTGCTGCTACTGTTCAATAAAAAAAAAAATTTCTGTTTTTTTTATTGCTGTTTGCAGCAGTTTTTTTATTATTTTTATTTTATTGTTTTTCGGTTTTAGGTTTAAACCGTGAGAAAGATAAAAAAAAAAAAAAATTCAGGGACTGGTACTGTTCACGTGAACAGTGATCAGTAGAGAAAAAAAAAAATTGTTTGTTTGTTTTTTGGCATTATAAAGATAATGTTTGTTTGTTATTGTGAAAATGTTCACAATAATGATACCCGATTATTTTAAAAAGGTTTAAAATAAAATGGATTATGGAAGATTAAAATTATTGTGGGCAATTAAGGAATTGTCACATTGAAGAGTCAAGGGCGAGATCACCTAAGAGGGGGAGGGGGTGAATTAGGTGTCTATTTAAAATTTTAAGCTTAATTAAAGCTTCTTTAATTAAGCTATTAGATCACTAAGACACTACTTAGATGAAAGGAGAAGTTTATACTTAGAACTAGAAAGTTAGAAGTATTTAACTACGATTCAGCCAGTAAATGTCACAGTGGAATCAACAGTGAAATCAGAATGCAGCGGAAATATTAAAAACGAAAATAGACAAAACTCAAGGATGTTTTTTAAATTGGTTCGGTCACTGCTCCGCGACCTACATCCAATGTTATCTTATTAATCATCTTTGAAGTAAACTCATACAAACAAAGACCCCGAATAATAAAACAACTCCCCAACCTACTCCGGTTGCTATTTGCTCAATGCTACTCCGCACCAAGACTTCCCCAACTCTTTCGAGTTGCTAGTTGCTCAAGATAACTCTATCTTAAGACTTGTTCTACTCGTTTGTTACAAGACTTGTGTTTCTCAAAATGTTCACAAAATGAACGGTGGAGAAAACGATTAAGTACTAACACGAGATCATTGAACACAGTACATGTTTTGTTGCAACGAACTAGCTCTTTTAAAAGACTTAAGAAAATATTTTGCAAAACAATTAAATATGAAATGTTAAATGATTTTTGCAAAGATAGTTTACTAGATTAAAACTCAAAGTCTTTTAAGCTTGAAAATATTTTGTTGTTGCTTACTTGTTCAAGTGAAATGAGTGTAGTATTTATAGTGTAAGATATAGTGTACCTTACAATAAAAATAATACAAAAGTTGAAGCTTGAACAACAATTAAAGTGCCAAGAGAGAAGCAGCCAAAGCCGTGGCTCCTTATGCAAGAAGGACAATCAGCCAACTTTTTAGACAAAAATAGGTTAGGTTATTTTGCAAGAAAGACTATAAATGGTGATGTTTATGGGGGGACCATAAACATTACCAATTATATCAAAAGTAAGCCACCATTTTTAGCAAGTGTCTTCTTCTCCAAGACAACAAAAACTACCTTTCAATTAAAAGAATCAACTCAGAAATTTCAGCAAGGCAAAAATGTTGATTAAAGATTTTGAAAGCAATTTTCAAGAGTTAAGTAATTTCGAAATACTTAAGAGCCAGAAACCACAGTGATATGTCACTGTTAGTTTTGAAGTACAAAGACATGTATCAAGTTCAATGATTTCTTCTTACAACATTATGATATTAACAAAGACAATCTTCATCTTGATCATTCTTGGACATCTTGATTAGCACATGGAGCATTCCATTACTATAAGATTAAAACTCAAAAAGGCACACATTAAATAAACAAATAAGACTCATTTGTCATAAGGCATCATCAACATACTAAGCTAGAATTGGTCTCAACAATTTCCCCCTTTGATGATGGCAAGACAAATAAAATTGAATGTGTCTTTTCCCCCTAAGTCCAATGACGGTTTAAGCAAGTGTAATCAAGATCAAACAAGATGCATTACATGATCAAGGGTCTATGGTCAAGTCAATACTAACTTAAGTAGAAATTCAAATCGTAGAGCTAATAAATTTACGGTGAACGCAAGCCTAAGAGTCATTGAATCACACACGCACACAATTTTAACGACTTCCCCCTCTTGACATCATCAAGGGAAGAACAATATCCAAATGCAACAAAGTAAAAGAGTTAGTTTACAAACCACATTGTTTAAGCAAATTAACACACAATATTATCTAGCATGTGACGAGCAAAATGAACATAAAGCCAAGAGCAAAAAGATGAAAGGCTTAGATAGGCAAAAGAGGCGGGTTAGAGGAAGGCAAGACCGAGAGTTTTAGGACATTTCATCGTCCTCATCATTTTCCCCATCGTCGGATTTCCCGGCTTTAGATAGGTCGGTGAGGATAGTCTTCAAGACCGTATTTTCCGACTTCAATTCTACCACTTCTTTGCGGAGACCCGCCATCTCATTTATGAGAAAACTCACCATACTTTTAAGCTCTTTAAGCTCCTTGGTTACCGGATCAAGTGAAAGTGACGGCCCGGATTGAGTTGTAGAGGAGAGTCTCCTTTTCCCTCCATACTTTGATACAAGCTTCCCATTTTTGATTTCCAAGCACATTCGGGACAACATACCCGAGTCCATTACATCACATAGATTATCAACACCAAAGCTTGTGGAGTCAACAAGATCAAGCACTTCAAACATTGAAGAGATCCACATACCATAGGCTAAAACCGTGGTGCTCTCAACCTTACCAACCTTAATCAGTTTGGCTAAGTGGTCAATGTGAAAGAACATGAGAGCAGGGAGGTTTATAGGAAGATGATTCGCAAGATGGTACAACAACCACATGTCTAAAATGGAGCAATGACCACGACTGTCAATACAAGGCAACAAAGTACGGTATATGAGATTGAAAAAGAATTTGTGTTGTATTTTCAGGTCACTGGCCGAGATGGTGGTGGTGGATGTGGCTTTGGGTTGTAGGAATTTTGTGACTGTCAAGGAGGAGATACCATCTATAGTCGGCCACCCATTTTTAGGGAATAAAGACAGCCCATCAATAGGTACGTCTAGCAAATCACCTACACTCTGAATAGTGAGAACCAAAGGTTTGTTGTTGATAGTAGCGGTCAGATTCCCTAATGCCAAGTCTACATTGACCGTGGCATAAAATTGCACTAATTCCGCTAAATAAACCCGACAGTGGGAATTAAGATGGGCTTTCCATTTTTGAGCAAGGATGGCATTTTTAAAAAAATCAAAAGCGGGAGACGAGTCATACCAATCATGCTCATAGCGGCGTCCCGACTGAAAGTTTCCCCGGATAACGAGTTTGCACGTATCAAGAACGGTTTTCGGAACTCCGACACTTCGAATGATAGTTAATGCCTTGGACTTGTTTTCATCAAGTGTTTGCTCAACAATAACCAACGGACCACTCATGGTAACACCTTCAACAGCATTAATTTCTTCAATTTTTCTTTTCCCCAATTTCACACTTTTCTTTTTATCTTTGGATTTTGGCTCATTGCCGAACAATTCATCATCATCGAATATTTCGTTCAACACTTGTTCTTCTTTTTCACTCAAATTGATTCGCTTCTTTGCTCTTCCTTTTCTCAACCTTTTTCCAACCACAACTTCCTCATCACTCCTTTCTTGTTCACTTTCAATTTTTTTCTGATTTTTCTTCTCCAATTTTTTCGCTCATTTTTGTTTCACTCTTTTCTCTTTTCTCTCCGTCCGCCTCGGTTTCTGCACCCTTTTCGGAGTTCCTTCCCGACGTTATTTCCTCTGCCTCCTTGTCTGTTTCTTTCCCTTTCTCAATTTCCTTGCTAACATCTTGTCTTATTTCAATGAAGATGGGATTTCCATCATCATCAACTTCACCAATTCCTTTAGAACTAACAACCTCATTTAAAAAATCAGTTGCATGTTGCTCATCCAAGGTGATTTTCTGAGTGACTCTGGTGGAGAACCTTCGGGATGGCACGGCTGTGACGGAACCCGTTGCGGCAGATTTGGGTTTTTTCATTGGTGTTGGTTTTGAAGATTTAACAGTGGGAAATTTTGGTGTGGGTTTTGGTTTGTAAGAGGCGAGGGCTTCCTGAACTTTTCTTGGCATTCTAGTTTTTGGAGGCATGATTTTGATAGTAAGGGCTAGGGAAATAGTGGGGAGAGAGGAGACGGTTTTGGTGAAGAGTTTGGAGAGTTGAAAAAATTTGAACCATTTATAACTAAAGAATGAATTCATAATTATATAAATTGAATAGGAATAAATGATGTGGAAAGTGTGAATAGTGAGAGCATTTAATTGATTGGGTAAAGAGTGAGGTGTAGCTAACAATAGGTAGACTCAAAAGAGGGTTAGTCTTGATGGGAAAGACGGCTTGCATGGGAAAGGAGGAATAATGATTTGATTTTTGAAGTGTTATTTGTTGGCTCTATGCAAATAATGCTATTACACACAAGATAATACATGTTAATGAACAAGTAAACATGATAGGCAAAACACACACATTTCACGTTTGTACACAATAGGAAAAGTCAGCCACTCTAGTCAAACATGGAGGAAAGTCGTCTACTCTTAGATTTACGTGCAACTCAATAAACCAATTTCCAACCGAAGTTTTACGAATTGTTCTCTTTCAAGCGGTTTTGTAAAAATATCGGCAATTTGATTTTCGGTTCTACAAAAGTTAAGAATTAGGTGTCTATTTAAAATTTTAAGCTTAATTAAAGCTTCTTTAATTAAGCTATTAGATCACTAAGACACTACTTAGATGAAAGGAGAAGTTTATACTTAGAACTAGAAAGTTAGAAGTATTTAACTACGATTCAGCCAGTAAATGTCACAGTGGAATCAACAGTGAAATCAGAATGCAGCGGAAATATTAAAAACGAAAATAGACAAAACTCAAGGATGTTTTTTAAATTGGTTCGGTCACTACTCCGCGACCTACATCCAATGTTATCTTATTAATCATCTTTGAATTAAACTCATACAAACAAAGACCCCGAATAATAAAACAACTCCCCAACCTACTCCGGTTGCTATTTGCTCAATGCTACTCCGCACCAAGACTTCCCCAACTCTTTCGAGTTGCTAGTTGCTCAAGATAACTCTATCTTAAGACTTGTTCTACTCGTTTGTTACAAGACTTGTGTTTCTCAAAATGTTCACAAAATGAACGGTGGAGAAAACGATTAAGTACTAACACGAGATCATTGAACACAATACATGTTTTGTTGCAACGAACTAGCTCTTTTAAAAGACTTAAGAAAATATTTTGCAAAACAATTAAATATGAAATGTTAAATGATTTTTGCAAAGATAGTTTACTAGATTAAAACTCAAAGTCTTTTAAGCTTGAAAATATTTTGTTGTTGCTTACTTGTTCAAGTGAAATGAGTGTAGTATTTATAGTGTAAGATATAGTGTACCTTACAATAAAAATAATACAAAAGTTGAAGCTTGAACAACAATTAAAGTGCCAAGAGAGAAGCAGCCAAAGCCGTGGCTCCTTATGCAAGAAGGACAATCAGCCAACTTTTTAGACAAAAATAGGTTAGGTTATTTTGCAAGAAAGACTATAAATGGTGATGTTTATGGGGGGACCATAAACATTACCAATTATATCAAAAGTAAGCCACCATTTTTAGCAAGTGTCTTCTTCTCCAAGACAACAAAAACTACCTTTCAATTAAAAGAATCAACTCAGAAATTTCAGCAAGGCAAAAATGTTGATTAAAGATTTTGAAAGCAATTTTCAAGAGTTAAGTAATTTCGAAATACTTAAGAGCCAGAAACCACAGTGATATGTCACTGTTAGTTTTGAAGTACAAAGACATGTATCAAGTTCAATGATTTCTTCTTACAACATTATGATATTAACAAAGACAATCTTCATCTTGATCATTCTTGGACATCTTGATTAGCACATGGAGCATTCCATTACTATAAGATTAAAACTCAAAAAGGCACACATTAAATAAACAAATAAGACTCATTTGTCATAAGGCATCATCAACATACTAAGCTAGAATTGGTCTCAACACACATAATTTTGATTGTTTTAATGGTGGTTTGGATAATTAATCAACATAATTAATGAATTATGTTTTGTAGTATTAATTTATATAGTTGATGCATTTTATTTTTGTCGAATGAATGAATGAATGGTTTGATTTACGTTTTTGCAATTGGTTGAAAAATGTAAATCCTAGTGTGGCCTTAGTTAATCATGTTTTCGTAATGATAGAAACATGGTTTGGATGTATTTATGAGATCTCGAATCTCCTTTTATTTCTTTTAATTATGTTTTTGGAATTAGAATGTAAATAGGTTTATTTTGTAATTTTGATAATGTAATTTAAAGAAGACTAAAGATGGAGATCAGATGCTCACTCCCGCTACATGGACCAAGATGACACAATGTCAAGCTTCTCGGGTCCATTAGGATGGATTCCAAACTTGTATTTACTGTTCATTTTAGTAGATAGGCCACACTAGGACCGTTGTAATAGTTTGCGTATTTTTCATTCTTTTGCTTTTCATTCACATGTTTAATAATTGCATCATATTCCGCCTAAACCAAACCACCTAAATTGCATGAAAAATGATTCATATAGTTTGAATTTTCATCATAGACATACAGATGTCACTCGTTCATAGGGCCATCACCTTAGTCTAAATCATTCACGAAATGCTAGAAATTTGTTCACTTAAAATGAATTAAATTTAAGATGATGGGATCTTCCTCTAAAATGAAAATTGAGATTAGTCTTTATAGGGAAAACTACTATGAACCCCTTCTTCGTCGGAAGTCATAATATGACCCCTTCTACGTTGGGTAAGTAGTGAGTGTTGACCTATTTTACCTCAACATTGTAGTCCGAGTAATATCTCGGGATTATAATGGACTAAAAGATAGAATTTACAGAAATTTATCGACCGAGAATTCTAAAGGTAGAATTAGCCAAGAGGTTGGCTTATCAATTTACAGAAATTGAGTCTTGGGATCATTTATATAATTCTTGAGGGAGGTCAATTGTATAAATGCACGAGTCAAAGCATTAAACAGTTTTTCATTAGACTCAAATTTAAAACGATGAATACTTATCAATTTTATTTTCTTTTTCACAGTCACATATACAGATATAACTGCTAAATAACAAAATGGCTGGCCATACTGATGACCCAATGCCAAGTGCTACACTCGCTCGCGAGTCCTGGCTAAAGATCTTTATGGACAACATGAATCAGTCCACGCGACTGAAGAATGATGGGTCCAACTTTGCGGACTGGGAGGCGGCATTACGGAATGCTGTCATTGCTGACGGTAAGCTCAAGTACTTGACTGAGCCACTACCGCCAAACCCAGGCCCCAATGCAAGAGCAAATGAATCACTTGCTTATAGTGATTTCGTAATGGAGGCGGGTGCGATAAAGAAAGTACTCATCTTTTCAATGGAATCAAATTTGCAAAGGCGATTCATTGCCCAAGGTGCAAACAAGATTTTCACCACGCTCTCTAACGAGTTCTCGAAAGCTCCGAGGATCGTTAGCTATGAGCATACCTGTCGCTTCTTTGAAGCGAAACTCCAGAGGGGCCAAGCAGTTAGCCCACACATTCTTGACATGATTGAGAATGTCGAGAAACTGGAGGCACTTGGTTGCAAAATCGATGAGAAGATCGTCATAGACCGCGTTCTTCATTCACTTCATGATGGTTTTGCCCTTTTCAGGGCAAATTACTATATGAATGATATGAAGAAGAGTCTTCATCAGCTCCACTCACTCCTTGTACAGACAGAGAGTGATCTGAAATTGAGTGGGAGTCTGAAACAGGACGTTCTCATGATTGCCAACAAGGGCAAAGGTAAGGGCAAGGCTAAGGCCAACCTAGCTGTAGGGAAGCCGAAGTTCAAAAAGCCAGGGCAAGGCAAGAGTGGGCCTGGTGAGACTAGCGGTAGCTCACAAGGCAAGACAAAGAGCGATGAAGGTAACGGGGAGTGCCACCATTGCCACAAGCTTGGGCATTGGAGGAGGAACTGCCCCGTGTACCGTGAGGACATAAAAGCAGGCCGCGTCTCTCCTGTTGGTATGTCTTCTTCCTTTTATTCATATGATTGAGATCAACCAGGCAAGTTTCGGAACTTGGGTACTAGATACTGGTTGTGGTTCTCATCTGTGCAATCATTTGCAGGGCCTAAGAAACATCACAACTCTCGCAAGGGGTGATGTGGACCTGCGAGTGGGGAATGGAGCAAGAGTAACTGCCGTTTCAGTGGGAACATATGTAATCCAACTCCCGAGTGGATTTGAGTTATTTCTGAATAACTGTTACTATGTACCCAGTTTATCTAAAAACATTATTTCAGTTTCCGTACTTGATAAGGACGGCTTTTCGTATGTAATAAGGATAATAGCTGTATTTTTCTCTTTAAAAACGAATGATTTATGGTAAAGCAGTTTTGCCATGAATGGGATTTATGTTTTTAGATCAAACCACATATCTATTGCATGTGTTTTAAGAAAGCAAGGTGGTGACAAAGATCAACCTATTTATGGCATTCCGTAGGGGAACATAAATGAAAAACGCTTGAAGAAGCTCTTGATAATGGGAACTATCGCGCCCCATTTTATTTTTTTTTTGACTATGAATCTTTTGGCACGTGTGTTAATCAATGTCTCATAGGCCAAAATGACTCGAAAATTTCCTTCAAAGGTGTTGGAATGCGCGCTGCTGACCTATTAGGAACTCTACATACTGATGTGTGTGGGACCTATGTCATCAACGCTAGAGATGCTTAGATATTTTATCACTTTCCCGTACAGGGGGAGTATGATAGAGGGTGGGTTATGTCTACTTAATGAAGCATAAAAGTGAGTCCTTTGACAAGTTCAAGGAATTCCAGAATAAGGTTGAAAACCAACTGGATAGAAAGATTAAAGCACTACGTTCAGATCGTGGTGGCGAATATCTTTCGAATGAGTTTGATCAACACCTCAAAGACTGTGGTGTAGTACTACAGTTAACTCCACCTGGAACACCACAATTGAATGGTGTGTCCGAACGGAGAAATCGAACATTACTTGATATGGTTCGATCCATGATGAGTCACACGGTTGTACCTGATTCATTGTGGGGTTATGCTCTTTTGTCAGCTGCTCTAATACTTAACCGAAGTCCGTCTAAAGCTGTAGACAAGACTCCATATGAATTATGGAAGGGAACGGTCCCTAACTTGTCCTTTATTCGGGTTTGGGGCTGCGAGGCTTATGTCAAGTGGAGACCTGACGATAAGCTCGGCCCACGATCGGTCAAGACATACTTTATTGGTTATCCAAAAGGGATGTTTGGTCATTACTTTACTCGCCTACCGAACATCGAGTTTTTGTTGCGGCTAGTGCGACGTTCTTAGAGAAAGAATTTCTCGAGAATAGGACAAGTAATGGAACCTTCGAACTGTCGGAGATTCAAGAACCAACAACCGAGCAACCAATGGAGGAAACTGTTCCTTCATCATCAGCTGCGGTTAATATTCCTTTGGAACCTAGGAGGTCGGGTAGACACTCTATTCCTCCAGACAGATACATTGGTATGGTCGAGGAGAATGAGAGTGATGACGTTTTACTCCTAGAGAGTAACGAACCCGCTACCTATAAAGGTGCCATGACCTGTTCCGACTCTAAGCTATGGCTTGACGCCATGCAATCCGAGATGGACTCTATGTATGAGAATGACGTATGGGATCTGGTTGACTTACCTGATAAGGTTCGGCCTCTTCAGTGCAAATGGCTTTACAAAATAAAGCATTCTTTAGAAGGACAACCAGATACCTACAAGGCACGACTAGTGGCAAAGGGTTTCACTCAAGTGCAAGGATTGCACTATGATGAAATTTTTGCACCCGTAGTTATGTTGCGTTCCATTCGGATAATCTTAGCGATTGCCGCTTTTCATGACTATGAAATTTGGCAAATGGATGTGAAAACCGCCTTCTTAAACGGTTCTTTGGAGGAGGAGTTGTACATGGTACAACCCGAAGGTTTCATTGATCCTAAAAATCCTAAGAAGGTATGCAAGCTTAAGCGTTCCATCTATGGACTTAAGCAGGCTTCTCGGAGTTGGAATCATCGTTTCGACCAGGTGATAAAAGAGAATGGATTTACTCGATCGGTCGAGGCACCATGCTTATATATCAAGTCGAGTGGGAGCAAGATTGTCTTCCTAATATTGTATGTCGATGACATACTCTTGATTGGGAATGACATACCTCTCTTAACTTCGGTAAAAGTTTGGTTAAAGAACCATTTCCAGATGAAAGATCTGGGCCAGGCACAAAGAATTTTGGGGATCCGTATCTACCGAGATAGATCACGACGGATGTTATCCTTCAGTCAGGAGTCTTATATAGATAAGATTCTTGAGAGGTTCAGCATGACCAACTCCAAGAAGGGGATCCTTCCAATGGTCTCTGGGATGCAGTTGAGCAAAGCTCAGGCACCAAAGACATCGGAAGAGGTCGAGCACATGAGTTGGGTTCCTTATGCATCAGCTATAGGATCGATCATGTATGCCATGATATGCACACGTCCAGACGTGGCATATGCGTTGAGTATGACGAGTCGGTACCAAGGCAATCCAGGTGAAACACACTGGATGGCTGTTAAGAATATCTTTAAGTACCTACGGAGGACTAAGGATTGGGTATTGACTTATGGAGGTGACACTGAGCTATGCGCAATCGGTTACGCAGATGCTAGCTTCCAAACGGATCGAGATGACTCGAAATCTCAGTCTGGATTCGTGTTTACTCTTAATGGCGCTGCTGTCAGCTGGAAAAGCTCCAAACAAAATGTTATAGCAGATTCTACGACTGAGTCCGAGTACTATGCTGCTTCAGAGGCTGCGAAGGAAGCTATATGGATGCGTCAATTCTTACAAGGACTAACCGTAGTTCCTAGTTCGGATGACCCGATCACCATCTATTGTGATAATAGTGGTGCCATCTTCCAGGCTAAGGAGCCAAGTCAGCAACAAGTCTAGGCATGTACAACGGAAGGCTCACATGATCCGAGATTACGTGGAGCAAAATGAGATAGTGATAGACAAGATTGCTACGGATGATAACTTCGCAGATCCTCTCACTAAACCATTGAGATATGATAAGCATGAAGGGCACGTTATTTCCATGGGAATCAAACGTGTTCCTGAGTTGTATTAGTTGTTTTATATGGATTAGACACCTGTATCTTTTTCATAAAACTATCTATGAAATCATCGTTTTGTTTTATATTTTGTTTTTCATGTGGGTTGTACTGACAACATTGAACACCACAAAGTGAACTGAATTACATTATATTTGTTTTGGTCCGTAATCGCCTACATGAGCTGATAACTCTGGCAATTATTCTGTGAAGTCGATTGATGGTGGGTTCAACGAGCCATAAGTCAAACAGTTGACTGATCGATCACATATGCGAGTTATACTGATACCTCGCAGGACAATTTTGTGACAACGTTATGGAGTCCTAAATGTTTCAAAACATTAGGTGCCAGGTCGTGGATAGGACATCCATAGTGTTCCTAGAGTCGATTCTTTTGACTATCGACTGTCTCTTGAGATTAACGCAGTTTTTGGGTGACTTTGGTTTCTTTCTCGTGGTCGACCGTAACAGGAGGCTAAGTAGATTTTTACTGGGTCATTTCATACTGGGCTTGTATCTGCAGGATTCGAGTTGAGGAAAATATCCAACCTTTATAAGGTTTTAGTTATTTCTCAGGGCCACTCGAGGAGTAGTAACTGAAATGCATGGCCATGCTCGAATAATGATTCGTTTATCAGTTGAGTTACTCTCTAGTCGGGAAAACCACTCTTGATACTGATCGATTGTAGGATACGATCTTTGTGAATACGGATTTTGCAAATTGTCTTACATTGAGTGGGAGAAATTTTATGGATATGAGAATCGGTTATCGCACATACACTTGTGAGGACAAGTGGGAGATTGTTGGAACTAGCAAGGGTTCGATCGAGACACCGTCCTTCTCGATCGACCACATGTATTGCTCGATCAAGAAGATCTGTACTCGATCGAGGACTTTAGTATACCATATCTTCTCGATCGAGGAGATACATCTCTCGATCGAGAGAGTATACCTAAGGTTCATGAGCTAGGTGTCCTACACAGTTACTGTGATAACGCGAATAAATCTCTTACAGGTACACTGGGTTAACTAAGAGTATTTTATCAGTTGATTAACGTTTACCTAATAACGGTTGGCTTGTTAGAAGTTTGACGTTATTATCATACAGATGGCGGTGATCAACTGGTCCCTAAAAGTCACACCTATAGGATGTGTCTGAGAAATGTGATTACAGAATCATATTGATACCCTAAATGACTAAGAAGTTAGTCTGTTTATTGATGAGACATTTTATACAATATTGTCATTAAATATAATATCGGTATTAATTATTGACAATTTATAAAATGTATTTTACATTTTATGGAATGTAAAAGAGTAACCAAAATAAGAAGATATTCTTTCTATTTTGGCCCTCTATACTCGGTCATAATAACCGAATTAAGGAGATAATATCTCATCCTTAATTTCGGTAATCTGAGAGTATAAGAGGTGTGATTAGGGTTTTATTAAAACCTAATTGTCTTTTCTCTGACTCTGCCTCTCTCACTCTCATCACAAGAAAAACGTAAAAACCTCCTTCTCATTAGTGAGATCGTGGAAGAGGTTCTCTTTCTAGCAAAGGAGAAGGGTATTTCTCGGAGCATTTTGGGTGCAACGATTAGGAGGATATCTACCTTGATATCTCTGTTCTTTACGCCTATTAATAGAACCAGAGGTTGATTTCTAATCTCTATTCTTTTCTTGTTTTTGTTTATGACTCGCATAATCAAGTTATTGCTTTTTCGTTATAATCCTATAATAATTGTATTGTGGGAATATCGATATTCCCACAGGAGAAGCCTTACCAGACGGAGTCTCTAGAGCCGACCTAGTTTTGGTCCCAGCCGCCTTCACAGGCGTGGTGGTAGGAGCATTCGCATGGATGGTTGTAAACACCTTTTACGGAGTGGTTCCAGCAGCCCTCTCAGGCTTGAACCCATTCGCCGCCTCGGGAGCCGCCATCTTTGTAGTCGAGCGAGCACTCTTATGCGTGGTCCAAAGAAGAGCATGTGATGTTGACTCAGAGGATGGATGCCCCTCCTTCTCATAAGTCTCAGAATCCCGAGTCGTTGGCGTTTCAGTAGTACGGGAGTGGCTACACTCCCTATGCACCAAGGTACGACGCTTTTTCCTATCTGGCTGACGCATGTCACAATTGGGGATTTGTAACATTCCCCGTCAGCCGAGTTTGTGGTCGGGACCAGGTGATGATTCATGAGTGTTCAACAATTATGGCATTGAGTCTTCTTTGGGGAGTACCACCATTCGGCCTGATGGCCAGGGTTGCTTGGTTGGTGCTTGGGGCCAGGGTCATGTACAGCTGGAGCAGAGACAAAATGAAGCAGGACCTTCTTCTTGGGGAGCATGGCGTAGTGGTGACTACCATTACGATGCTTCTTGATCATTTGATCTGGGAGCTGATGCCATGGAGGACTATGAGTACTGATATGATCAGGATCACATGGATTGAAAGGATGATGAGAAATCTTTGTTTCGTTTGTTTTCGTTGAACAATTTTTATCAGGTTGTTATGTTGGGTAAAGGGGTTTTTTGAACTATTTGAATTTGATAATTTGGGCGACTATTTGGGTTACTTGTGTTGTAATTGTTTTGGAAATTGTTAGAACATGTACTTTAGTATGTTGAAGCAAGTATTATGTCTTTAATCGGAAGGGATAATCTCGTCTCGTCATGTATATTTTGCCATTCTGTCTTGTTTGAACAAGGAAAAGTTCATGCTCAATGGTACTCGGTCGAGTACTTAGCTATCGAGTAGGCTGAACTCGCTCGAGTGCGTCAAACTCGACGGAGAAAGGCCTGAACTAGATCGAGTAGTTGAACACGGCAGAGTACACAATGTACTCGACCAAGTCTGGTTTATATCTTATAGAATATAAGGAATAGTTAGAGTTAGTTACAAGAATATAAAACTAACTCTAACTAACCTAACTACTTTACCTCACCTTATAAATACTTGTAAAACTGTTTTGTAAACTTAACTGATTCATTAATACAAATTACTCATCTCTCTTCTTTATCTCTCTTCTTCTTCTTCTTCTTCTTCTTAGTTTATAAGGTATCAGTGTAATAATAAATTCGCTTCCGCACATTTCATAAGGTTGTGTTCATTGTTAAATCTTTGAACATACTCAAACAAAGTCAACAAAAACAGTTTTCTTTGTGATCAAAACGTCAATTCTTCATGACTAATACAGAATCATAAAATCAAGATTCTCTTTATTCTCCATTTGATGATCCTTTATACTTATCTACTACGGATCAACATGGGTTGAAGTTGTCTGAATTTCTGTTTGATGGCACAAATTTTCGCCAATGGCAGCGTGAGGTTATACAGGCTCTGCTTTCCAAGAACAAGATTGGGTTCATATGAGGTGAATGTTCTATTCCTGACAAATCTGACAGAAAATATAATTCCTGGGTAAGATGTGATCTTTTTGTCACAAGATGGATTCTGAATTCTATGATTAAGAGTTTGCACGACAATTTCCAATATGCTCATTCTTCTAAACATCTTTGGGCTGAAATAATTGAACGATATGGTCAATTGAATGTGCTTGAACTTTATGAGTTGAAAAAGGAACTTAGCAATATTAAACAAGAGAATGCTTCTTTACTTGATTATTATGCTATAATCAAGAGTATTTGGGAAAGTATTGAGCAAATGGATCCTATTCCTCAATGTATTTGTGGGGTAATGACCAAATGTACCTGCAGTTTGTTTAAGCGTTTGGCTGATAGAGAAACTCAGGCAAAATTGATTCAATTGTTAATGGGGTTACAAGCTGGCTATGAGCAAGTTCAGTCTTCTTTATTTCCAATGGAACCATTGCCTCTTGTTAACAAAACCTTGGGTGTTCTACAAAAAATTGAGAGACAAAAATCTATCAATGACAATTCCAACACTGCTGGTCTTGAAACTGTTGCATATGTAGCCAAGATAAGGATGGGTGGTAACAATACTTTTGAAAACAACAGAAAATGGAAGAGATCTAAAGATATGTCTTCAAAGCAGTCTACATATCAATGCATGCAATGTGGCAAAACTAATCACAAGACAGAGGACTGTTACCAGCTCCAGACTTGCTTATTTTGTGATATAAAAGGACATATCATTGAGAATTGTTACAAGTTCAACGCATACAAAGGCAAGAAAGCTAAAGAATCTGTATCTTATGGTGGTAAGGGTAATCCTTATACCAAGCCAGCTAATCATGTTGATGTTTGTAACATTAACCAAGATTCTGAATATGTTCCTATTTCCTGTCAAACAAAATCTTCTACCATGAGCAATCTTGAGCACAATGCTCTTAATGTTTCTAGCTCAGGATCTCTGTTAGGCCTTCCTAATATGTCATCTAGCTAGTCTACACCAGATTTTGTTCAAGGGATTGTTGATTCAGTTTTGAATAAAGTTCTCCAAACTTTGTCCGAGAAATCTGTTCAAACTGCAGATCCTGCACAACAGTCATATAATCATTTTGCAGGTATATCTTCCTTTCATTCTTTTGCAAACTCTAGTTTGAATAATCATAACTTTTGGGTAATTGACATTGGTGCATCTGACCATATGACTTCATATGTTTCTTTACTAATCAATGTTACAAAATTACTAAATCCTGTGTGTGTTACTCTTTCTGATGGATCTTTGAAGCATGTTCATATGAAAGGCACAGCTTATTTAACTAAACACATAATTTTACCTGATGTATTACTTGTCCCTGATTTTAGACCTAATTTGTTATCTGTTGCTAAATTGATTTCTAAATCTAGTATGAGTGTTACTTTCTTAAATGATTCTTGCTTATTTCTGGACCTTTCAAGTAAGATTGTGATTGCACAGGGTAAAAGACATGGAGATTTGTATCAGTTTATGATACCTTGTGATCAAATTTGCTGTACTAAGAGTCATTTTGTTAATGCTGTTACACAAACTGATGTAGCCACTTTTCATGCCAGATTAGGCCATACTTCTTTACAAAAGATGAGATATGTACATCATGATACTATGAAAGGAATAAATAAATTGTTTTGTGATACTTGTATATTGTCCAAACACCATTCTTTGCCTTTCTATAGAAGTCTTTCTCATGCTATGAACTGTTTTGATTTAGTTCAAATGGATCTTTGGGGTCCTTACAAGCATCCTTCTATGTTTGGTGCACAATCCTTTTTAACTATCCTTGATGATTATTCTAGGACTACCTGGACATTTCTCATTCAAAATAAGACACAAGTACCTAGTCTTATCAGAAATTTTATTGCTTTAGTTGCTACTCAGTTTAACACAAAAATCAAAATCATAAGATCTGATAATGGCACTGAATTTTTCCAAACTCAATGTACTGATTTATTTCATTCAAAAGGGATTGTTCATCAAAGAAGTATTGTAGGAAAGCCACAACAAAATGGAAGAGTGGAAAGAAAACATAGACACTTGTTAGAAATTGCAAGGGCTCTTAGAATACATACTAACCTTCCTATTAAGTTTTGGGGTGATTGTTTACTTACTGCTACTTATATTATTAACAAACTGCCTTCATCTGTTCTTAATTGGAAGACTCCATATGAGTTGTTGTTTAAAAAACCTCCTTTATATGATGAACTAAGAGTGTTTGGTACATTGTGTTATGCTACTCAACCTCCTACTGTTAGAGATAAGTTTCAAGCTCGTGCTAGAAGATGTATGTTCATTGGTTATCCACCAAACCAGAAAGGTTATAAGTTGTATGATTTGGAGTCACATACTGTGTTTGTCAATAGAGATGTGATTTTCCATGAGCATTACTTTCCATATAAAACAACTGATACTTCTAATAATCCTGTTAGCACAGATTTTTTGACTGATTTAGAAATTCAGACTGCCAACCAGTTTGATTTTAATACTACTAGTAATCCTAGTAATCCACATGATACTATTACATCAAGTATTCATACTTCTCATGAACAAAATTTTGAGACAAGAGATGATTCTCCTCATCATTCTCCTGCTGTTAGAAGATCCAATAGAATAAGGAGGCCATCTATCTTGTTGGATGGTTTTCAATGTTCAAATATTACCTCAGATGTCCCTACTTTGGTTGTTCAACCTACTGCTATTCAAACTACTGTCATTCAACAATTATCTGATTGCCATGAGGACTATAAGAATTCCTTGAGCAAGGTCCTACAAGAAACTGAACCTAGCTACTACAGTCAAGCTAGTAAGGATCCTAGATGGGTGGCTGCTATGGAACAGGAGTTGTTGGCTCTTGAGACTAACAACACTTGGATTCTCACTAAACTGCCTAGTGACAAGAAAGTCATAGGTAGTAAATGGGTTTATAAAGTTAAACACAAGGCAGATGGGGCTGTGGAGAGGTTTAAAGGTCGTCTTGTAGCTAAAGGTTTCAATCAGGTGAGAGACAAAGACTACAAGCATACCTTTTCTCCTGTAGCCAAGTTCACAACTGTCACAACTTTACTTGTAACAACCCGAAAAATACCCAATTTTTCTAGTAAAAATATTTACTAACACTTTTCAGTAGAACTTAAGTTTTTAAAATAGAAATTTTTGTTCCGAGTCTTATTTTGAAATTCCGCGTTCGTATTTGGAATTTCTGAGAGATTTCATGAAAAGACCGTTTTTAGTCATCTTTGACTTTTCTTGACTTTTAAGTCGTCTTTGACTTTTCCTTGACTTTTAAAGTCGTCATTGACTTTTTCTTGACTTTTAAGTCGTCCTAAACTTTTCTTGACTTTTAAGTCATCTTCGACTTTTCTCGACTTTTCAGTCAACTTTGACTTCCGTTGACTTTTCCCGACTCGTCTCATAAGTATGAAGACCGAAATTTTATTTAAAAAAATAATATTTTGGATTTATTTTTATTTAGATTTATTAAGATTTATCATAATTTAATATAATTATTTTGAATTTATTCGGAATTTAAAGAATAACTTTTACGGTTTAATTCCGAACGTCATTTAACGATTCCCGAGTCATCGTAAATCCCGAAACAAAACCGAAACTCGACTTTGGCTTGAGTCACACGCCCATGTCATCGTTTTCCACTCACTTGAGATATTTTATTTGTTTCGATTAAACTAATACAAATATCTTAGATATTTGTT
>JAIUZE010068344.1:0-14685 GCA_022085475.1 Heliosperma pusillum | reverse complement strand
ACAAGGGTCCACTTCAAACTGTCATAACTAGAGTTCTAGATATGCAAATGCATAAATGCCAAGTCGAGGTGATAGCTTATCCTCTTATGGTTCCAACGGGATGTCACAAACCCAAAACAAGCAAGTAACGAAGGAGATATGATCATTTTACGAAAAGGGGTCAGTGCAGGAAAACTGCAGTCGGCAGCGAGTAACGCTGCCAGCGCCCCACGACGCAGCCAGCGTCCCACGACGCAGCCAGCGTCCTTCACGGGATTCAGGCACGATCAAAACCAACATGTTATCAACAACAAAAATCCTCATTTATCATCACAAACCATCAATTCTCATATCAATTAACAACTAACAACATCCATCAACAACAACACAATTCCTAAGCATACTAACCATAATCTAAAAACGATTACTAGCCTAGAAAACACATAAAACACGTAAATGATATCGAGTAACCCTTCACCGTTACCTTATTGTGTCTTTACTCCGCGTCAAGGTCCTCTTCTATTAAGAAATAGTCTTTGTCGGAATCTTGAAGGTCACCACCTACAAAATAGTTAATAAAAGATGAATTTACTTCACCTTGAGAAAGACGTAAAGTTTGAAAAGCGAGAAAGACGGTAATTTTATTACCAATACGGATAGAGGAAGATAAAAGGGGAAGAATAAGACGAACTTACGTGAATTTGAGCAAGAAACGAGCGAGTTATGACGAATCTAAGCTTGGATGATTATGGAAGCTAGGTTTTGATTTGGGTTTCTTAGTGATGAAGTAATGTTGAGTTGTGTTTGTGTTGGAATGAAATAGGTTAAGGGGAGTATGAGATGTGTAAGGAAAAGTCAAGAAAAAGTCAAGAAAAAGTCAAAGTCGCCTTAAGACGGAATTCACATGGAATCTCGCGAAAATTCCAAATACGGACTCGGAAATTCTAAATTCGACTCGGAAAATTAAATTTACTATTAAAACTAAATTTCACTGAAAAGTATCCGTAAAATATGTTTACTATAAAAATAAGGTACAATAGCGGGTGTTACACTAAGAATCTGGACGATTCTTTTTAAAGAAAGGGCGGATGATACGAGTATGGGTATGAGTCAAAGGAGGGACAAATTCATTGAAAGTCGAAGATCAGTTAATGCATTCTCGATGATTATTTGGGATGGTTAAATGAATCTCGGGATGATTAAATGTATCTCTATCTTTCGTTGAATACGGAACCCGGGCATGGGCATTATGATACGAATAATGGTGAGCTTAATCACGGTGCACCGAAAAGTTGGAGGAATTGCTCTCGGTACTCATTAGTGATAATACGAGTAATGAGGAGCTTAATCACGGTGCACTGAAAAGTTGGAGGAATTGCTCTCATTACTCATTAGTTTTATTGCTATTATTATTATTAGACAAGGCATTTAATTTGGTTAATTGTAGTTTATTATTAGCTTTGAATTACCTTAACTGGGCACTCTTAATGGTGGCCTTTCGTTTGTACCCGTATAGCTGTGAGTGGGCCATATAAACCTTGCTATGGGATTGAATAAAGGCACATAATGAATTAAGAAAAAACCAGAAAGTGTTTCAATTGTATCGTTTTATTAACGTTCGATTGTTCTTTGAATTGATGCGTTCGATTCACCCTTGTTATTGTTTGACGCGTTTTCAAACTTTAACCCGATTCATATTCAATAGGTCTTGCATACAATCACCATTGACGTAGCTATAGGTCTAGTTACGGCAAATATCTTTGTTTGTGTTATTCCGCAGTTTTACTTCGATAATCCTTACCGAGTCTAGGAGAAAATTGGAGGTTTTGAAATCGCAGTATAGGACTTTTGTTGCATGAAGGAAAACAAGCCCCTTTGGAGTGCCTAAAGAGACCTCCATGCGAAGATGCTACGAAAGGGGCTGAAAGTATGAACTTCCTACATAATTGCAATCATAGTGTTAAGTAGAGGCTTCCAAATCATGAACGACTTTTAGCCCTAGTTAACTCACAGGGTAAAAAGTAAGCATACATCTAAAAAGATCGTTCTCCAAGCTTCCCCTAGGCATGAAATCATACATTAAAAGTCGATGGTGGTTTTCCAATCAATATCAAACCAGCCTAATAAGATTAGGATGATAAAGCTGCCTAAGGTAATTCATTCACCTCCTCCGGAGACCCGTTAAAAACCTTCTAAATCTGTTACTGATTACAATGAAGATTTGTCCCCCATAGAGCAGATACAAAAGAAGGAAAGGAACTCAGCAACCATTCTCTGTTACCCCCCCACCGGGTCGAAACCGCCCTCACCCAGAACACCACCGGGTCGGAAGTTCCTATTACTAGTTTTGAGGCTGAAGAAACTGAAACTCTTCAAGTTAGATGACTGCAGAATCTCACGCTTTCTTCTCGGTGTTGGGGAACCGGTGAAAAATTGCTACTATTATTGAGGCTACATATTTTGAGTCTACACCTACAAAAGCAAATAGATTTAGAAAGGCTTAAATATCCACATTACCCATTAAGCTTAGCACTTCAATTAAAACATTCCGTATCAGTCAAAGCCGCAGACCACCTAAGCTGACCAGTGCCAACTGAAGCCCCATCCTCATGCCCACAATTCCAGCCCCAAGAAGAATCCCATAAAATCAGAGAACAAACTAATAGCAACAAGAAGGAGAATAAACGAAACATGATAGAAGAAACATCAGCAGCCAAATGGTGATGGGTATGAAAGTAAAGGAGTAAGTAACACTGGAAAGTCACTGGAATAGCATGTAACACTGGGAAATGTTTTTATCACATATAGAGGATTCCATTATGCTTTACTGCTACCAAGAAATAGTAATAACAATTACATATAGAGGATTCCATTATGCTTTGCAAAAAAAAAAAAAAAGTGGCATATTGAATATCCATAGTTTTCTAAGATTTCTCACACTTTACTTTGCTAATCTAATAACTCCGCCAAAAGAATGTGTAATACTCGTAGATGATAAATTTAAAAGAGACCGAAAAGAAGCATACTACTAAATATGTTTAATTATGCTCATAAGCCAGGTCCTAATAAGAGTCAGGTGTCTCTTGGCTGAGGGATAGACGTAGAGTGCGAATGAGAGGGGCTAAGCTTCCGAATCCAATGAAGAAAACCCTTTTTATGGTCAAGACGGATGGAACTCTGTACTAGCTTCAAGGTTCCATCATGGGCAAGTGAAGATTCTAACAGCTCTGAAACTTTTAAAACCTGCCAAAACTCAAGCCTCTTCTCAGGTTTTAAGGACCAACATTGTTCAATTAAAGCTTTCATGGCAGGTGGACATTCCTTAGAGAAAGCCGGCCTCAAATTCTACAAGTTCAAATTCCTTTCTTCTAGAATAACATAGCTGAAATAATAGACAAAACAGCTACAAAAAATCAAAAACAATGAGCCATGAGATCAAATTTCCATCAAAAACCCATGAGCAATACTAACAAGCTCTTCAGATATAATCTGTAAAATAATTGGAACGCAGTATTACACTGAGACTACTAATTTCAGTCGTAGCTAACTGTACTTTCTAGATAGTTAGGCACTTAGGCTATAGCAAACCGGAAAATTTTCGCCTTGCTAACATAATGAGGTTGCGTGTTTTGATTGGTTTCTAGATGGATTCCAGCATGGTTAAATTAACAGGTTCTAATGCAATGGTTTCACCTTGAAAATATTGAAAAGTTATTCCGTATAATAAATGGGCTCTAAGCTTAGTAGGCTAGTACTAAAAAGTAAAGGAAACAATATAAATGACGAACCTTATTCACAACAGCGAATGCCGCCGCAGAAGGACACATATCCTTCTATGGAATACTACCAGAAACCATTTCCCACAATATTAGCCCAAAGCTGTATACATCGACCTTGCCTCCGTAAAGTTTACGCTAAATCATCTCAGGAGCCATCCACCGGTACGTGCCAACATCATCGGCCAATTGATCACAATGGGCTTCATTGCACGCTATCCCAAAATTAGCAAATTTCAAGTGAAAATCATGATCAATCAATATATTTTCAGGTTTGAGATCGCATTGGATGACACCTTGTGAGTGTACATATTCCATACCAATGGCAATCTCTAAAGCAAAAAGGATTTATTCCTCTAAAGGAAGAGTTGCATGATCAAGCTTACGCAACAACACCCGCAATGAACCCTCTGAAAAGTTTTCTGTTACTATGCAATAAACCGGTGATTCTTTCCAGGCTGCTATGAACTGAAATTCCAAAAAAATTACGCAAGTGAAGTATGAAGTAATGCAAATTAAGCAAAGAAGTTTATTAAAGCTAGATTGTGAATTAAGATCTGCAAACACTTGAGCCAAAAAAAGGTGAACATAATTTTTTAGATGGAGGGAAAGGAAACTAGAAAGGGAGAGAGACAAGCTGTATTGTTTGGTTTACGATTTGGGTTTGAGGGCAAAATAAAGCAAATGGCTGGTTAAAATCCCCAAAGGTCGCCCCATATAGCAAGGAAGTAGGATATAAAATTAAAACGATGTTCTCGAACTTGCGTTATTCTTGAATTAGGAGTATTAGCTATAACTTGCTAATAACCATGCATTAAAGGATAATAAACAACAAAATACCTTAACCACATTTGGATAGTGGAGCCGAGAGAGAAAAGTAACTCCCAGGTAAACTGCTCCTCCAATTGAGAAGCCAATAAACCAGATTCATCATTATTTGGTACACACATAAGTTTCACAGCAGCTGGTTCCCCATCATATTCGGCACGATAAAGCCTACTGTTTGCTCCAGAAGCAAACTTATAACTAATTCTTAACATTGTTAGATCTATCATAAGCGCATCAACTGCTTCCAAAGTTGTTACCTTACCTCCTCTATGATCAAAGAGCTTTAACCATCTGGAATCCTTTTTCATCTTGGAATTTCCATAACGGTTCAAAGGTGATTCATTTCTCAAAGAAGTAGAATCTGGCATCAATTTCACATTGGATTTGTCTGCTTATTCTATGAAAGGGCTTCCTTAAACGTATGCTTATTTGTGAAAGGCTTCCCCTGCATCTGTGATATTTTGGGGTCTGATTCCATATGTAAGTCGGTTGCTTGAGACCTTGGTTTAAATTTAGGAATTTCTCGTGTTTGAAATCTTAATGGACATGAGGTTAATCTAGAAGAATCAAGTCGATGGTACACTTTTACAACTGTTCAATCTTGGAGATTGATAGGTCGTAAATACTAGAAATCGCACTGGATCGGGGGTGGAGAAACCACCTGAGATTCTAACTAAAACAAATCAAATAGAATAAGGTGACATTGAATAATTTCATTCAAATGATTTTCATCGATCATTACATTAGAATGAGACGTTGCTTATATAAGAAATGAAGTTAAAATACAATAATATTAAGAGAAATTACTAAAGTACCCTCTCACATAATTTGGTGTGTATCATACCCATCCCATGAAATGATCCTTGTCCTCAAGGATCACAAGCAAACTATATAGGAAGCGAGGATTAAGCAAACACTTTCTGAATCCTAGAATAGTCACCATAGAATCAAAGGCATGTATCATCAATGAGCCTCCAAAATAAAGAACACAAATGATTGTCGCCTTGCTATACCAACTAATGGCCACTCTTATGTTCTCCTTGTAAAACCTGGCAGGTGGTTTCTTTGGTGGTAGCATCAGGATGACACTACAAATACTTTTATTCAATTCCTCCTTACAAAGCCTCACTTGTAGCACATGAACCCCAAAAATGTTGTTTCCCCTTGAAAAAGATGCATTGGGATGGATACTCTTACAACCAAAAATTCTTGTTCCTGATAGCAAAACCCAAGTGACAGGATGTATCAGTGTCACCAAGGATACGGATGGGTATCTTAGTCCCTTTTTCTTGATATCAACAGCTGCATAAAGTGCTAATAGTGCTTTATTGTATCCCGCCTCATAATGTCCATTAGCCATGCTAGACATTATCGATTCCAACATATTGCCCTTCAAATGGCAAGAGTATGATGAGCTTATGTAAATAATTTGCAAGTACTTGTAGATACCCTGACCGCCAGACACATTTTTCCCATGCTGACTAGTGTTTAGCGGTATAATAGCTAAATAAGCCTTACCAAGCCTCACTATTTTTATCATCTTCATTTTCTTGGGGACATAATTCCTCACTTGAATTAGCCTTAATGTAACACCATCGACAACTAGCAAACCCGGATTAAAGACCTTGAACTGAGCCTCTATTCTCTCATCACACTTAGAAAAAGTAGGATTAAGGTTATTAATAGAGATATAATTCAAACCTTCATATATAATGTCGAAACTATCTCCACCAGGATCAAACACTTCCAAAGAATGTACCTTATCTTCCTCACCCCTAAAATCACCCTTGTCCTCAAGGGTGTGGCTAGAATGGAAAGCTGATCTTATTTTTCCCTCAAATTTAAATATGATCTCAAACTCGTAAGAAGTGAAGCTGCTAGATTGGAATCTAGCCTGATGAGCATAATCAGTGCTGCTAGTTTTCAAGAGACTCACCAAAGCACATGTAATCGCATCATTAAATAAACGAGTAAATCGAGTAATGTTGTATGGATAGAAGGAAGCTCTAGTGTATTATCTGGTCTACCCCAAAAACTCAATATTATGTTTAATTTGCCACAACTAAGTAGCTCCTTATTTGTTATATGAGATTGCCATTCGTTTCTCGGTGTTGGTAACAATATCTCAAAACTCATTTCAGTACAAACATGCCTTAAAAAGTGCTTACTATCAGATGAGAACAGTTCATGTAATATTATCTGCTCACCTAATGATTGAGTTTTAATCCCATCAAGGTCCAAGCCATCTAAAAAACACATGTTCTGTTTGAAATACTTTGAAGCAACTTTAGAGACATAATTTCCATACTTTGAGCCCAAAAACACATTCAACATGTTCAAGTTGCCATGCCACACAACATCCTTCAGTGAGTTCATCGAATGAGCTTTCTGCATCATCAAAAATGACTTGGTATTTACCTCAAAGTATATATGGTCTCAGGTCAAGCTTTCATGAGATACATGATCTTCTTGATGTGGGTTTTCAGTATAGAATGACCAAGGACTTGTATTTTTTGGATGACATGATCCACTAATATTAGTAATCACCAAACCTTTGTACAATAAGTTGTCCATCAGAACCATGGCAGTCAAGGGGTTAGTAGTGGGTGCATTAAGTGTTACCTTCTTCATTTGTGTAGGCTGAGATAAGTGTGGGTAGGAGTTTGACAGACGTTTTTTTTATCAAATGTGTCTTGGGAGTATGATACATGGCCATCTTCAGGATCATTATGATCCGTTTGAGGTTTAAGAACCTCTACACCAACGGCTATTTCCCTATTTTTGTACATTTGTGGATCCTTATCATCGACTGTGGCGACTTGGATAACAATTGGTATATTCTCATCATTAATTAATAAGGCCAGACTTTGATTTGAGCTCAAAACTGAATATGGCATTTCATCGAGCACCTCGAGTGCATTAGGCAGTTGAGTCTCTTTGATGAAATTACTGTCAGACTTGCCCCCAAATTCGTGGACTTCATCCACCATATGGTGATTATGCGCTAACTTCATTCCATCACGTTGGATTTCTTCATTCACATGTCCATACGTCTGCTCATCTTCAACTTGTATTTCATCACTGTCCTGAGTTTGGCAATCATTAGTAGGAGCTTGCGAATTTGGTGCGGGAATTTTGTCAACACCTAGTGTTCTGCAGGAACAAAATGATCTATCTTCAAAGCACTGAGACAATTCCTTGGTAACTTACTCATGTCAAATGTCCCATGCAAAGTCCGTACTAGTACCAAGTTCGAAACGGCGGCAGTCAGCTTCTGCATCTGTGTGGAGAGGGATGCAATTTCATCGGAAGTTGTCGCCATTTTCTCCGGCCATAGAATACAAAAGCTTTTTTTTTAAATAAGGATAGAATGGCAGTCACTAGTCCGAGGATGGACTAGCTCTGATACCACTGTTACAACTGTTCAATCTTCGAGATTGATAGGTCGTAAATACTAGTAGCATCATACACCATGTGTGAAAATCACTATAGAAATCGGTGATCCAAACTCACTTTGCATTCCAAATCTTCCTTCAAATAGTAGCATCTCCAGATTGGCCATTTTATTTCATCAATGGATTGCACATCAATCACAACATCAGCAACACACACGCAAACAAACTCCTCCATAGTCATCATCAAAACTCATCAAAAACTTGAATTATAAACTACCCAAAAACACACGCATGAACATAATCATATTATGTATTACAAACCCGAATAGTACTTCAGAAATTGCATTTCTCTGCAACGACAGAAAAACCAAAACAATCAATTAATAAGATGATATCAAAATTTTCACCTTTTGCAGAATTATAGATTGAAAGCTGTATCAATCACAATATAATCACCCTACAAAGCTAAGAGGCACAAACATATCTACTAACCTAGTCCAAATCATTTGTTTACTCTATTTTTTTTTTTATTGTTATTTAGGATTATTCAAATCATACATAAACAAATGAGTGAGACAACGAGAGTATCTAATAAAATTAACTTGTGTTGCAATAAATAAATACCCATTAGTATAATGGCAAACTCTGACAAAAAAAATCAAAACCCTATAATAACACAGAGAAATCAAGAAGAATAATCACCCCACATAATTATGTAAAAAAGGTCAAAATATGAGGGATAATATAGGAGGTTTTAGAACAAGATCAATCATGTAGGGACGCGATAAACTGATTCTCTTAAACTTCCCAGAATAAGAAAATGTTTAAGGTCTCATTTAAAGTGTACCATATTGTATACGAAGAACACCGATTCTAGTCGACCCGGATTAAGACGGTCAAGGCCCTCACAAAGAGCAAATGATGTCTCTATTTGCTATTTGTGAGGGGGTTTGACATGTCTTAAGTTTAAGATGGATCACGTCATCTTAAATGAGAAATGAGAATTTGTGTATGAAGAAAACGTATGTCAAAACATCCAAGTGGACACCTTATTTATTTTTTCATCAACTCTTCTATAGGACAGTGCTATAGTATAGGACTGACCCAATAGGAGAGAAGTCCAAGAATAATATTATATTTTATTTATATTTTAATTTTATATTAACAACCCGACATTTTATGATGAAAACTAACATATTTGAGCTTTTGGTTAATGGATTAGTCTTATGTGAAAAATGGTCTTACACAATAGTTTGTGTCTTTTTTTTTACATAGTGGACAACTTATTTTGACACCTTAGGTTTAACTTTTTCGATTTTGTTTCTTGGCCAAACTATCAAATGGCTTAGTAAGCAAGTCATCCAGTTGATTAGAACTTGAAATGTGAGCAACACTTAACAACCCCTTTTCCACTTGTTCCTTCACAAAGTGAAAAGTATTAAACTCTAGAATTCATGAATATGATTGATGAATATGATAGTAAACTAGTTAGAGAAGAAGAAGAAGAGATTGTAGAGATAGAAAGAGAAGAAGTGAAATTATGATTGTATATCTTCAGAATTACAATTGCTTACAATAAGTAGTTGAGCTTATATACTAGAGAGCTAACTAACTTCTAACAACCTAGTCAATAGTCAACTACCATGTAACTAACTTAATTAGTTAGTTAGTTACTATCTTAATATACTCACAACCCCCCCCCCTCTCAAGCTAGACTATATTGTTGCAGTTTCAGTCCTAGCTTGACAGATAAAAGATGATGCTCATGAGCGCCCAAAGGCTTTGTCATAATGTCTGCTAATTGCAAAGAGCTTCGAACATGAGTAGTTTTCAGGAATCCTTCTTGTTGTTTGTCTCGTACATAGTGACAATCAACATTCAAATGTTTTGTTCTTTCATGGAACACGGGATTGTTGCTGATGTGTTCTGCAGCCATATTGTCACAGTAGAGCACAACAGGTAATGGAACATCTATCTGCATTTCTTTGAGAAGATTCACAAGCCAAACAAGTTCACTTGAAGTGTAGGACATACTTCGATACTCTGCTTCAGCTGTACTTTTACTCACAGTAGGCTGCTTTTTGGTTTTCCAGGAAATTAAAGAGTTGCCTAAGAAGATGCAGAAACCAATGAGAGATCTGCAACTATATGCAAAAGCAGCCCAATCTGCATCTGAGTAGGCTCGAAGAGACTGATCAACATCAGAAGCATAAAATATTCCAGTATTTATTGTGCCTTTCAAATATCGAAGAACATGTTGTGCTGCCTTGTGATGAGTATCCCTAGGCTGGCTTAGAAATTGACTTAAGTGTTGAACACTATATGATATGTCAGGCCTTGTGAGATTTAGATACAATAATCTGCCAACAAGCCTTCTCTATATTTCAGGATCTTGTAATGATTCCCCTTGATCAATAGAAAGTTTTAATCCTTTTTGCATTGGGAAATTTGCTGGTGTACACTCCTCAAAGCCTGCATCACTGAGTATATCCAATATGTATTTTCTTTGATTGAGTAGTATACCATTCTTATTTCTGGCTACCTCCAAGCCTAGAAAATATCTAAGAGGACCCAAATCCTTGATGGTAAACTTGTTATGTAATGAATCTTTTAGTTGTTGAATATCAGTCAAACTATCACCAGTAACTAAGATGTCATCAACATATACTAGAGCTGCTAGGAACTTCTGAGTTAAAGAATCAGTCTTTGTGAATAGACTGTAATCATGTTTAGATTGCTGGAACCCTAAACTGATCAAGTATTTGCTTAACTCAAGGTTCCATTGCCTGGATGCTTGCTTTAACCCATATATAGACCTCTTTTAGTTGCAAACCTGACTGTGTCCTGCCACAGTATAATCCTGAGGTGGTTTCATATAGACCTCCTCATCTAGATATCCATGTAAGAATGCATTATTGGTATCTAACTGATGCAAAGGCCAATGCTTCTTTGCTGCTATAGTAATCAAGGCCCTGGCAGTAGTAAACTTAGCAACAAGACTAAACGTGTGTTTGTAATCCTTATCCTTTACTTGATTATAACCTTTAGCCATTAATCTTGCCTTAAATTTATCCACAGTACCATCTGGCTTGTACTTAATTCTATATACCCATTTGCTGCCAATGACAATTTTATCCTTTGGCAATGTTGTAAGTTCCCAGGTGTCATTCTTTTCAAGGGCCTCTATATCGTGTTGGATAGCCTGAACCCACCTTTTATCCATTGAGGCTTGTTTATAATAGGCTGGTTTAGACTTTTGAATCATGTTACAAAAGGATAGCAAATACTTCTCATCATATTCTGTCATGCTGCTTATTGTTTTGACATGAAGTGCTCTACTCTTAGGCAATGAAACTCGATAAGGCTCTAAAAGCACATAAGGCTTTCTAGGCCTGGCTGATTTCCTTACTACAGGATCCTGGGTAGAAGTATCCAAAACTGATACAGTAGTATCCTGATTTAGTGATGCAGAGACAGGAGATGATGTTTGAACCCCAATTTCATGACCATTCTGATTATTATTTCTTGTGACATCCATATTGTCCAAGACCAATGGTGTCTCATTAGGTAGAGACTGAACAGCAGTAGGAAAAGTGCAGTCCTTTTCTTTGAAAGGAAAAGAGAACTCTTGGAATGTAACATCTCTACTAGTAAATACATTATGTTTCTCTAAATCATACTTCACTTATAACCCTTTTGGTTACAGGGATAACCAATAAATATTCATTTTCTTGCTCTTTTATGGAACTTATCATTAACAGTAGGAGGCATTGTAGCAAAACATAAACACCCAAAAACCCTTAACTCAGTATAAGCAGGAATTTTATTAAAAAGCAATTCATAGGGTGTTTTCCATTGAAGTAGTTTAACAGGCATCTTATTGATCAGATATGCAGCAGTTAATAGACACTCTCCCCAAAATTTGATAGGCACATTTGATTGAAATTTAAGAGCCCTTGCTGTTTCTAATAGATGCATATGTTTTCGTTCTATTCAACCATTCTGCTGTGGTCTACCAACAATGCTCCTCTGGTGAACAATACCATGATCAGAAAAAAAACTCTTTACATTGTGTTTGAAAAAATTCAGTGCCATTGTCAGATCTAAAAGCTTTAATAACTTTGTTAAAATCATTTTTCACATAAGCAACAAATGATTTTATCAAAGCAGGAACGCGAGACTTATTTTTGAATCAGAAAAACCCATGTATTCCTTTAATGATCATCAAGAACAGTTAAAAAAGATTTTGCACCAGTTAGTGTAGATTCTTTATATGGACCCCATAAGTTAAGATGTACTAAATCAAAACATGAATTTGCATAAGAAGAACTTCTAGGAAAGGGCAAAAGATGATGTTTGGCATAAACACATGTTTCACAAAAGAACTTATTCATTTCATTCAAATTAATGCCAGTTACATGTTTTAATTTTTCTAATGAGCTATGGCCAAATCTAGCATGTACAAGATTGAAATCAAGTTTGGAATCAACATTAAAGGAAACTCTTGGTTGAGATGTATTTGCAGCAGAGTTTTTATTATTGATACAAAATCTAAGCAAATCACCAATCCTAGGAGCATTAGCAACAACAGCTTTACTGGAAGGGTCCCGAAAAATACAAGTAGAGTGAAGAAAAGAAACTTGTAAACCAGAAGAGGATATCAGTTTCCCAACTGACATCAAACTTTGCTTGAAATCAGGCACATAAAGTACATTAAAAAGAATGATCATGTCAGGTAAAACAACATTACCAGTCTTATAAACAGTTTTGATGCTACCATCATGTAATGCAATACAAATAGGTTTAACCAAGGTAGTAACATTGTGCAATAACCCAATGTGAGATGTCATATGGTTAGATGCCTCAGTATCAACAATCTAATCATTGCATGAAAAATAAGAATTAACAGCAAAAACCTGATGGATATTAGAGATACCTGCAAAATTGATAGAAAAGTGCAATGGATTATCATAAGAAGTAGTGCTATTATTAGATATAGTCTTCATGACCTGCTCCATGACTGAATTGATAACTCCTTGGACCATATCAGCAGATACAGTAGCATCGGAAGATGGAACAGGCTGAACAGCATCAAAAGATATCTCAAGAGGAGATATGGTCTGGTAATCATTATCTTGATTAGAATGACAGAAATTAGCATGAGTAGTAGAACTGTGATTCATCTTGCCTTTGCCTTTCTTAGCATTGAAAGCTCGATATTTGTAACATCTTTCAAGAATGTGACCTTTGATGTTGCAAAAAGTACAAGTCTTTAGTTTGTATCAATCTTCAATGTTATGGCCAGATTTAGTGCAATGAGTACAGAATTTCTCATTAAGATTGGAAGAATGGGTAGAAGGATGACCAGGATTCTGGAATTTAGAAGAGTAAGCTGCAGTTTCTACCAGAATTTCAGCAGCAGAATCATTGAGTGACTTCTGTTTCTCAATCTTTTGAAGCATTCCCAGTGCCTTATTCATAGGAGGCAAAGGATCCATGGATAATAAGGTAGTCAGAACACTCTCATAGCCAGAGTTTAACCCCATTAGCAACTGAATGAACTTAGAATGTGTTTCCCTGTCCAAGATGCGTTTAAGTAACTGACAATTACATTTGGTCATTATACCACAAGTGCAGCTAGGAATAGGATCCATTTGATCAAGATTTTCCCAAACTCTCTTCATTTTATTATAATACTCTATAATGGCAGATTTTCTTGCTTGATATTATTAAGCTCCTTTCTTGTTCATACAAATCAAGTATGTTAAGTTGGCCATACCTCTCAAAAATCTCAGACCACAAGGATTTTGAAGAATTGTTATATTGAAAATTCTCGCGCAAGTTCTGAGACAGAGCATGCAGAATCCATTTTAGTACCATAAGATCACATCTAAACCATTGGTTATACTTACGATCTGTCTTTGCAGGTGCAACACATTCACCAGTAATAAAACCGACTTTATTCTTGGCCAACAAAGATTGAATCAACTCGCGCTGCCATTGAACGAAGTTATTACCTTCAAATTGAAAAGAAGTCAGCGAAAGATTGGGTTGATCCGTTGGGGACAAGAAAAGAGGATCATAAAATGGTGAATAAAGAGAAACATCTGATTGATCAGCTTGATCAGGCATGTTTAATATGAAATTATGTCAGAAAGATTGATTGATTGATTGTGCGGAAGCGTTTTGGATCTTTAAATGGCGATTGATACCATATTAAACTCTAGAATTCACGAATATGATTGATGAATATGATAGTAAAGTAGTTAGAGAAGAAGAAGAGATTGTAGAGAAAGAAAAAGAAGAAGTGAAATTATGATTGTATATCTTCAGAATTACAATTGCTTACAATAAGTAGTTGAGCTTATATACTAGAGAGCTAACTAGCTTCTAACAACCTAGTCAATAGTCAACTACCATGTAACTAACTTAATTAGTTAGTTAGTTACTATCTTAATATACTCACAAAAAGCAATAACAACATTCTTCACAAAGTGAAAAGCAATAACAACATCTTTTCTTAATCATTCACCCAAAAATGACCTACTTGAAATAAACCTGACCCGTCTCACACGAAATAACCGACCAACATATTAAAACAAACCCAAAACCGAGAATTACTGGAGCAAACCCAAATTAATCTAAAATTGAGATGCATTTGAACTAAACTGACCTGAATTGGTTCGACCCAAACCGACTCTACTGAC